>CM071568.1:55932010-55999808 GCA_036426205.1 Ascaphus truei | reverse complement strand
AGTGTGGGTGAGAGAGAGAGACTGAGAGTGTGGGTGAGAGAGAGAGAGACTGAGAGTGTGGGTGAGAGAGAGAGACTGAGAGTGTGGGTGAGAGAGAGAGACTGAGAGAGAAATGTGGGTGGAGAGAGAGTGTGGGGGGGTGAGAGAGGTTGACACACACACAGACAAACACTCACAGACACACACACTCACAGACACACACACAGCCGCATACACACACACTCCACAGACACACTCACACCAATACCCACACCCCATACACACACACTCACACCACAAACACACACTCACAGACACACACTCACACACAAACACACACTCACAGACACACACACACACACACACTCAAAGACACACTTACAGATACACACAGACACACACTCACTAGGTGGGTGACTGGGTGGATATTTATTGGAAGGGAGGGGGCCCACCTGTCCCTCCAGGGCCTGCTTGTCCTCCACATGCTGCTCCACATGCCAGGGGATCGGGCAGCCAGGCGGGGGGGGGGATATCGGGCAGCCAGATGGGGGGGGGGGGGGATCGGGCAGGAGTTGCTGGAGGTCGGGCAGCTGGGCGGGGTGTCGGGCAGGAGTTGCGGGAGGATCGGGGGCCAGCGGGGGGATCGGGGGACAGCTGGACAGGCGCACGGCCACACTAAACCTCCCCGATGGGACACGTGGCCGGGGAACTTTGACAGCCACGTGTGCGCCCAGGCTGCAGCCAGGAGGGGTGTCGGGCAGCAGGGCAGACAGACGGGAGGTCGGGCAGCCATGCGGGGGGGTCGGCATTAGTTGCAGGGGGATCGGGGGCCAGCAGGGAACAGCCGCACGGGGATCTTTGCCAGAACCAACCCCCCCCTCCAGCGCACACGCGCGCCCCCCTCTACCTCCCGCCCAGGCTGCAGCCATGGGGACGGGAGTCAGAGCTGCCAGCCTTCCCTTCTTCCCCGCTCCTATTACCCTGCCCGCGCGGGTGCCAAAGGAGCGTGGGACGGAGGGGAAGCGCCTGGGCAGCAGCCGCGGGGACCCCCCCAGCCTACATCCCACCCCAGGCAGCAAGGGGGGGGGGAGGGGCTGACCCAGAGCTGCCAGCCGGCCCTCTTCCTCCCGTCAGGCCAATAAAAGAGGGAAATTATTTATTTATTAAAAAAAAAAATTGGCGCGAGCAGAGGAATTCATAGAGCCGCAGCACTGCTTGCCAGCGGCATAAATCCACTCGCCACGGGCGTGTGGTTATCATTATTTGTCGAACACTGTATATATAGAAAGGTTCCGGAGCCGAAACGTCGGGATTAGCTGTCTGTCTTTATATGCCTTAATACACACTTTTTATATCTTGGAAGTGAGTGCTGTCTCTTTCTTTGCCTGACGTAAGAAGGGTAAGATTTTTTTGTTTATCTAATTTTATGGGACTAGGACCACCACTGTTATTTACTATTTAGAGTGCCAGCTGCTTGTTTGTGTATATATATATATATATATATATATATCTATATCTCAATAGATAATGTAACCTGAGTCACTTAAGAATACATTGTAGCTGCTGAGTTACATTGACTGATGGAAGGATTGAATCTGAAAGGAAGCCATTTAATGAACCCTTTGAATCAGGATCTTTGCTGATCAATTACAATGAATCGATTGGCAGCTTACTTAAATAGTTTTCAATAAAGGTAATCAAAGGCCGCATATATTAAAACAAAACAAAAAAAATTATATATATATATATATAGAGGTATGTAGGTTCCTCGACGGTTGTAATAATTTTTTTTTTAATGGAACCACATGGTTTTTCGTCAATGTATTTGTTTGATACCGCCCTTGTTCTGAGGAAGGTTTTACGATGTACATGTAGAACTATAAAATGTATCACAAACTGCAACAAATCTGCTATTTTTAATTTTAAAATAAATTACGAAGGCCTTTCAAATTTACACCCAGATAGCCTAACAAGGAAACAATAAATATCACTTAATATGTCATACATATTGTTTTGTTAGGGGTTGCAAGCTGAGATCTCAGTGACTGAAGAGTGACCTCAGAATGAAATATAGGTCAGAAAGTTAGCATGATTTTACAATACCTGGGTAATGTCAATGACTACATTTTATATACTGTGCAAAGTACATTTTTCAACATTTCAGTTGTATCTGTCATGTGAATTTGTTTCTCCCTTTAAAGCTGGAGAACCTGTAGAATGAATTCAAACAATACAAATACAAGACATAAAGTCTCCTTGACACACTGGGACAGTGCAAGTGAAAGGAGTTTGTTGTTGTTGTTTGTTTTCAAATTCATAAGAGATAAATCAAATATATAGGTGCCGGCTGTCCCCCCCCTGTATGGATGCACCATTGGTGTCTCTTGTTTTTCTTTTGGAAATGTAGAAAACGGAATGAAGACCCTTTTTGGCAATATGGGGCACAGAAGGTCTGTGATAGGTTTAGTTACCACAGGGATGCTTTCAAAGGTATCTATGAGACATGATTGGTGCTAAGTGTAGTTTGTTTATTTTAGGTCGGGAACTGTTAGGAAGCCGTTGGTTGGAATGAGGACAGTATGAAAGTCATTGATCGTACAAGGGATTGTAAAGTTGGGGTTTATTGAGTGAATATTCTTAAGAAGTTACAGAACACTAATGAATAAATCTATTTAAAAAAAAATGGAGATTGTAAATGGTTTCATTATAAAATGGTTAACTGTGGTGGTCGTGTGGTTTGCTTGCTTATTTACATTTCAGACAATAGCGTAGTAACCAGGGGACTACCTGTTAGTTGGGGCGGGAGAAAAAGGATGTTGAACGAGGGGGGGCCCATATTGAAGAGTGGGGATATGTGTATCCTTACGGGGTGGGCATACCGAATCCTGGTGAATACTCACAATGTTGAGAGGTGGTTTGTGGTTCAGGGCTAACAGGAGAATAAAAAGCAATCCGAGCCTAGGACTCACTGATTAGAGAGGGGGTGTGGTTCCGATGATGACATAGAGCATGGGTTGCTGGGTTACGCTACAGATCATCCGTATTACAGTAGAGGGTGTGTGATTGTTCCTTACAATGCATCGATGCTGTGACGCACTATTAGAGAGGGTTGTGGTTCCTTACAATGCATCCGATCTGTGACGCACTGTTAGAGAGGGTTGTGGTTCCTTACAATGCATCCGATCTGTGACGCACTGTTAGAGAGGGTTGTGGTTCCTTACAATGCATCCGATCTGTGACGCACTGTTAGAGAGGGTTGGGATGTCGCAGAATTTCACAATATAATGATGGGGTTCCTTCACCAAAAAAAGGTTGGAAACCACTGATATAGATATTCACTACCATTGTACAGGGCAACAGGTTTATATTACAGGGACAGTGCATTTTCCTTCCTCCAAACAGGAACTAGCTGCCTTAAGCCAAGAAAAACAATAGTTGTCTCATATCTAAGCTCCTTTAAGCGGCAGCTCCTTCTACAGTAGGATTAAAGAGAAATAATGGCAGCGGCATGTTTAATAGGGTAAGTGTAGCTCAACAAGTATACTTTTATTTTAATATAAAAATAAATATTTGAATTGTTTCCTACAGTTTAAAAGTGTTTTTACATAATTTATCAAAACTCTTTCATGATGAAAGCTGAGAACAAAATATTGGTGCACTGAAAAAAAGGTGAGGGTCTTATAAAAAAAATATATAAATATATATGTGTAAAAAGCCTCTTTCAACCTTTAGAGTAAATAAAAATACCACTTGTGCATTTGCATGTCTCAGTCATGTCTGCACCAATGTCTTTGCCCATTATCTCTTGTCAAACAGTGCTTCCATTGCAACCAGGGATTCTGGGTAATGACATGCAAATAAACAGTTTGAAATAAAAAAACCTGTTTCTTAGGATCAATGTTGAGTATACAAATAGTAATCAATATATACTAGTGACATAAAAAAAACCACAGTAGAATATCATGGGTAAATATAAAAATGATAAGAATATAATATGTAAAAAAAGATATACCGTATATTAGACAAAATACAAAATTCTCTAATTTCTCCTATGCAGCTTCATCACTGCGCCTTCACAGCTTTTGTTCAAACAGTAAACAAGAAAAGAACAATGCAGACAAGAAGGGACATAGTGGGACAATATATATTGAGGAACAGTTGCCAATTAACAATGAACTCAGAAACGTTAAGGGATTGCCGTTCTCGGCCTTTCCTTCCCTTGTTCCTGTTTCTTCTACCTCTGTACTTGTTCTGTGTATTGCTGCTGCTGGTCCACCAACGCATTTCGTGCATGTACACGCACTTCTTCAGGGGTGACATTAAGAGTAGGCAGTCCTTTAAATACCTTTGCAGAGTCTTAATTGATTGAGTAATTCATCATTTTGCTCCGTAATAATTTCCCATATCAAATAGTCAACATCTTGGCTCCATATTCACCAATACAAAGAACATTAATAACTTACATCTCGTACCAGAATTACAAGATTTTGACAATTTGACATATCTCTACAATTTGTGCCTTCTGCTCGGAATTGCAGAACTAGAATCAAATCGTTTTAAAAAAGCCCTTATCGTACTTTTTTAACAGTGAGAGGTAAATCTGTGTGAAAATTACTGTTCTTGCACAAAAATGCAACGTTAAGCACTAGTTGGAAGCTCAAACCTTTCTTAGGGAAGAATGGAGTAAAAATTCCAAAATTGCTCTGATCAGACTTGAATATTCTTGTTTTTTAAAATGTACAGTACCTTTAAATTGTAGTTCCCACTTATTTTCTTTGTTCTTAGCATGTAAAGTAATTGAGATACCATCGTTCAATTAGATATAACTGTAGATCAATGGTAACAGTACTAGTAAAAAAGAAAAAAATATAATTTTTTTCATAGGAAACATAAAGTAAAACAAAAAATGTTTTCCCCATTGTAATAGAACCTGAGATGTGTATATCATTCTACTGTATCTAGTCTGTTTCCATTTGCTGTTCTGCAAAGAGACGCTGACTGGCTGATGTCTCTCTGCTATATTATCCTGGGTGGCCCTCCGCCAACTTAAACTTAACATGGCAAAAGCAGAACTCATACTTGCTCCCAAACATGGCCCTACTACCAACTTCCACATTACTGTTGGAAGTACTATCATTCACCTAGTAGCGCAAGCACGCTGCCTAGGGGTCACATTTGACTGCTCTCTCACATTCTCTTCTCACATTCAAAAGGTAGCTAAAACCTGTTTTTTTTTCCCCTCTGCAATATTACAAAGATACGCCCTTTCCCCTCTTGCTCGACTGCAAAAACTCTTAACACAGGCCCTCATTTTCTCCCGTCTCGACTACTGTATCCTCCTGCTGTCCGGCCTTCTTGGCTCTCACCTGTCTCCCCTACAATCTACCCTAAATGCTGCTGCCAGGATCACTGTACTATTTCTGAAATCTGTCTCAGCACCTCCCCTGCCGAAATCCCTCTCCTGGCTTCCTATCAAATCCTATATCGCGCACTCAATTCTCCTCTTCACTTTTAAACCTTTACACTCTTCTCCTCCTTTATCTCAGCCATCATTTCTTGCTATTCACCATCCCTACTCTTGCGTTCTGCTCAAGGATGTCTTCTCTCTACCCCTTTTTGTATCTAAAGCCCTCTCCCGCCTTAAAACTTTGACAGACCTCTGGAATGACCTTCTCCTCAATACCTGACTAGCACCCTCTCTATCCACCTTTAAGACCCACCTCAAAACACACCTGCTTAAGGAAGCATATGAGTAGCTCCATGGCTGTAAATAACACTCATACATAAACCTTGGCCCCCTGCAGATGCACTTACCAGAATGCCCTCATAATGTCTCTGTACGTTGTTCCTACCAAGCAATTAGATTGCATGCTCTTCGGAGCAAGGACTCCTTTACTTAAATATTACTTTGCATAGCACTTCTCCCCTTTATGTGTTATTTATATTATTTGTTATTTATATGATTGTCACGTGTATTACTGCTGTGAAGCGCTATGTATATTAATGGTGCTATATAAATAAAGAGTAGAGGTGACCAGCGCATCCAATATAGAACAGCTATATAAATAAAGACATACATAACTATTAGTAAACAGTCACATTTAATTACGTACTCTGTTCAAGGAAGAAGTAGGGGATTTTTACTGACTGCTGGTGTTGTACTGTAACTAGTCATGTTTTTTAGCTTCAATAACACCATGTGGGTGTTACTGTATGTGTGTGGTCAATGTAAGGTGCTTATGTTTTCTTAATTTTTGTAGAACCATTAGTTTCAGCTGACATTTTAGAAGAAAGCAAAAAGGTGCGGCTTGAATGAGTGGTAATTACGGGGAGATGGAGTAGAAATATTAGAATATAATTAAGTTGGAATACTATACTCCTAGTTAACTGACAATTAAACTATCAATGAGGGCTAATACCGAAGCGTTAACTATAATAAAATAAGAGATTTTATTACACTCCTTACTTAGTCTGGTATGTATATGTATCTACAGTGGTGTGAAAAAGAAAGTACACCCTCTTTGGGTAATTCTATGGTTTTACATATCAGGACATAATAACAATCATCTGTTCCTTAGCAGGTCTAAAAATTAGGTAAATACAACCTCAGATGAACAACAACACATGACATATTACACCGTGTCATGATTTATTTAACAAAAATAAAGCCAAAATGGAGAAGCCATGTGTGAAAAACCAAGTTGTTTCAACTCATACAGAGGTAAAAGGAAAGGTACACAGTGTAGTGTAGGACCTGCATTCATTTTGGTTATACCTTGACGTGGTATGCAGGCTTATGACGCTTTGGCCAAAGGGTTTAACTAAATAACCAAGTAAATATTATTATTATTAATAAAGTATTTACACTTTATACTTATTACTTTATATATTTTGTCAATTGGATGTAGCATTGCGTACCCCTTTCTTTTGTGTGTGTGTGTGTGTGTGTGTATGAAACCAGCTGCAGCAGCTGCCGATGAAAGCCCCCAGCAACCTTGATAATGGGGCCTCAGAGCACTTCCTGTGAGTAAGGCCGGGGCCATAGAGGCGTGATTCCACGGACTTGCAGGCGAGCCAGCGTGCGCGAAGGGAGCCGGTAGGGAGGTGGTTGGAGGCAGGGCAGTGACGTCGCTGGGCCAATCGCCCGCGACGCACTGATGTCACGGCGCCGTGACGTTGACGGTGCTTCAGGCCGATTGGATGTTTTCAGCCTACAGCGTGCTGAAAAACAGCTTGGCGCTCGGCTGAAAATTCCAAAGCCTGAGCACGCCTGCGGACGCTCGCGCGAGCCCCCTCTCAAGGCATCCTCATTGAGGATGCAGGGGCTCAGCGCGGAGCGTCCGCACGGCTCAGCGCGGCCTGTCCATCTATGGACTCGGCCTAAGGCGGGCACCACTTGCAGCCCCACCTGCTTTTAATTACAAGTAATAAATGGGTGTGTTGGAGCAATAATTTCTGTCCTATTAGAAAATATGTTTAAAGAAATAGCAATGTCTGTAAGTGAAAACGGTTGGGTGTGATGGTTTTATTACTTGACAAGATCAACCTATAATTATCTTCTTGACATCTGTTTAAATTATGCTAAGTGTTGTATACAGGTACGTGTATATGGTAGTAAAATTAAATGGATTTATTAGATTTATTAGATCAACTTTGCTCCTGGGCTGATTGCAAACCAAAGGGTTTTTATACTATTTGATTTAACTCATTCGTTTTGGTTTTATTAACCTTTGGCACTGCAGCAGTTTGGTTACCAGTATCTCCTAGTACGGGGGATGTTTAATGATACATAACTCGTGCAGTGTTGCATTAACACTACATGTCCCTAATCCCATCCCTCTGGCTATAAGGAGACCTTACAGGGTCAGTTCTGCCTGTCAACGTGTCCTGAAACTTGTAATAAATGTAACCTTTAGCACAGTAATAACATGTTTTTCACCCCCTTATAACGCTACCCATAGAATCACTTCGCGCTACAAGCGGATCGCGTTAGAAATAATGTACAATTGTATGCACTGTACAATAAAGTATTTAAGATACCAATAATCACGTAGTAAAGTATTCATAAATACGAACATTGGGAGCCGCGCTTGCATCGCGTTATAAGCGGATTCGCGTTATAACAGGGCTGAGCTGTATATACACTGCCTGCTGCTTATGTTAAGTGCTGGTTAAAAGCTCAAACCTAACTTTGTGAAGAATGCTGAAAAAATGCCAGAGTTGCCGTTTTAGGGCTGGTTTGTTGACCTGTTTTTAGAAACGTGTGACCATTAACAGACCCCAAATAAAATGTTATCACATCAATATTTCTCATTGGCCGAAAGCGATTTGAAATTCTAATTGACTACCATTAAATACATGTAAAATGTATTAAACATGCTTATACGTAGTTTGATTAAAGAAAGGTATCAAACAGACAGAATAAACCCCACAAACATCACTGCCAGAATGAAGAGACGAAAAAAGGAAGGGGGCACAAAAGGAGGAAACAAAAGTAGTAAAATCTAAAAGATCAGAGCAGGTACATCCAAGTAATGTTTCAGAGCACTGAGTCCTTGCTTCAGACCTATGAACCCATAAGCTATGTAGGGGGTTGATAGGTCTGAAGAAAGGACCTTTGTAATGGGTTCATATGTCTTAGGAATGGACCTATGTAACGGGACCTATGTAATGGGTTCATTCATAGGTCTGAAGAAAGGACCTAGGTAATGGGTTCATATACACATATATTAAATTAAAGAATAAGTGACCTAGAAAATATATAATGACAATCACAGCATGTGTGGTATCCTGTCAGAGGTTTGTTAATTTGGCGTTCTGGGTTATTAAGCTCCAGGGGATAAAAGGCTGGTGAGTTTCAGATTTGAAATAGAGCAGCTTTAACAGCAAACATCAGTAAACAGCTCACACCCTTTGGCTGCGCCATAAGCTGTCCGCCTTTTGGGGCAACGCAGATGTACTCTGGGGTTATTGAGATTCAATGCAGCTGTGAACAAACAGTTCTTTGTGTCCTCTTGGCTCATTAACATTCCAGTGGGTGGGGTTGACGTTCCACAAAGTACAAGCACATGTTAACGCTTAGCACGCTGGTCCTGTGCAGAGGGGAGCAGCTCTTGGGAAGCCCCATCAGCGCAATTACTGTACATATTGCTTCACAGCAGCAATACACGTGACAATCATACAAATATCAAATAGCACATAATGGGAAGAAGTGCTTCATATATAAAAGTAACATTTAGGAAAAGGAGTCACTGCTCCGACGAGCTTACAATCTAATTGGTAGGTAGGAAGAACGTACAGAGACAGTAGTAGGGCGTTCTGGTAAGTGCTTCTGCAAGGGGCCACGGTTTATGTATGAGGTGTATAGTATCAGCCATGGAGCTACTTATATGCTTCGTTAAGCAGGATTTAATAGGAAGCCAGGAGAGGGATTTCAACAGGGGAGACGCTGAGACAGATTTAGGCCCCTCTCACACAGCACGCTACACGACGTGTGCGAGCGCGCTTTCGTCACAGATGCCTGGCGGCCAATTGTAGTGTTCAGCATTGAAACTTCCATTGGCTGCAAAGTACGGCGTCGACGCTGCTGCAGTCGCGGGAGTCGTTTCAATCTGTGATCACCGGCTGCAGCAGCGTGACGTCAATTTCAGCAGCCAATCAATGTCCAGAGGTTTACATTGATTGATTGGCTGCTGAAATTGAGACTCGGCAGTGAAGACGGGGGAGGTCTCCGGAGCGGAGAGCAGCCCAGCACAGCCATTGTCAGAAAGCTGCTCAAGGCCATGTATACCCTGAATTACTTAAGGTTGATTATATCTGTAGTTGGATTTAAAAAAAAAAAAAACACATTGGGAGGAAAACTCAAGATTACAGATTGCTATTTAAAAGATAACTAAACATCTAAATGATTATTTATCAGTACAAATATCAACTTCATGCTTTAGGACTGGATTACCTGGTGGTAACCCAACTAATGAGTGTTCAACAAGAGCTAGCAGCTTTTTATATATTGGTAAATACCTGCAAAAGTTTTTGTTGCTAGAGCACGAGAAAAAAACCACGAAGATGATGAAATTACTTTTTTTCACGAGTAAATTTGTATTTTTAAGACCCAGATAACTGATTTTCTGTGACGTTCAGTCCTACGATGAATCGCAAAGCCACCCTGCGCCCGTGACACCCCGCGGTCTCACACACTTCCGGGATGTCAGATCATTCCGTCTGCTTGGGATGAGCACACATCGCCCAGCAGATGGAGGTGCGCACACACAGCGTTGCGAAGCCCCCTGGGTGAACGCGGCCTTAGCAAAGAGTTTAGTGATTCTGGCAGCAGCGTTTAGGATAGATTGTGGGGGAGACAGGTGATAATCAGGAAGGCCGGACAGAAGGAGGTTGCAGTAATCGAGACGGGAGAGAATGAGGGCCTATGTCAGAGTTTTAGCAGTTGAACAACAGAGGAAAAGGGCGTATCTTTGTTATATTGCGGACGATAAAACGGCAGGTTTTAGCTACCTTTTGAATGTGAGAGGAGAATGTGAGAGAGGAGTCGAGTGTGACCCCTAAGCAGCGTGCTTGTGCTACTAGGTGAATGATAGTACAGCTCAACCCCGTTATAGCGCGGTCCTGGGGGGCCACCCGATCCTATAACCGGGGTCACGCTAATGGGGGGGGGCGAGGGGGGGGCGGGGGGCGGGGGGGGGGGGGGGGGGGGGGGGGAAGAGGTGGAGTGAGGCGCCGGCAGCCCTACACGTCCTGCAGCAGCCACCGTACTTCTCCCAGCATTCCCCCACTCTCAACAGCCTCACTTCCCCCAGCAGCTCCACACCGATCCCGCAGCCCCGCACCGATCCACGCACTAATCCCCCAGCCCCGCACAGATCCCCCCCAGCCCCGCACAGATTTCTGCCAGCAGCCCCACGATGCCCCAGCAGCTGACACCAAATGTAGGCGGGACAGTGTGCAGTGCAGTGCAGTGCAGTGTGTGTTCAAAAAAATTATTATTATTATTTTTTTAATATTCGGGGTCCATGCTCAAACCACGTTATAGCGGATCGCGCTATAACTGGGTCGAGCTGTACTTCCAATAGTAATGAAGGGCCATCCAGGATGATATAGCAGAGAGAAACTCAGAAACTTCAGTCTGTACAGCAGGTGTAAGGTCAGGGGTTGAACATTAAATGTGTGTCGTTGGCATAAAGGTGATATTTGAACTCAAGAGATGTGATTAGGTCACCTAGAGAGAGTGGGAAAAGAGAAGAGGTCCCAGAGCCCTGGGGTACCCCCACAGAGAGATCGATAGAGGGGGAGGTGTTGGCAAAAGAGACACTAAAAATACGATGTAAGAGGAGATCCATGACATAACACAATGGGAATAAGCGCCTCAGACATAAAACAATAGGAAAAGGAGTCTGTGGCCGCAAAGCCTACAATCTAATGTAAAACTGTTAGCTTCGTGTTTTTT
Source organism: Ascaphus truei (assembly GCA_036426205.1). Classification (NCBI taxonomy): domain Eukaryota; kingdom Metazoa; phylum Chordata; class Amphibia; order Anura; family Ascaphidae; genus Ascaphus; species Ascaphus truei. The sequence continues at coordinate 55,988,368 of CM071568.1, read as the reverse complement.
CCTCTCCGTATTGATCTGCTCGCAGAAGCCTCCATCACAGCTGCCTGTACATGCTTTCCATTTAAAGCAGCATGTCGGGTTTATTTTTTCTGGTATAAGGAGGTTTATTCAAATTCATGAAGAATAATTTTGTCTAGTCATGTTTTTTTCTTTTAACTCCAGTTCACCAGCATTCAGGTGCTTTCACAGTCCTGCTTTTTAATATGTTCCTTTCTTCCTGCTTTTAGCGTTGCAGATGGCAGCACAATGTGTAACCAAGGTAGAGCTGAACGTCTCCTGTGACAATCTTCTAGATCGAGATGTGGGCTCCAAATCTGATCCTTTGTGTATGCTCCTCATGAATTCCAGTGGCCAGCAATGGTTTGAGGTACTATAACTAAAAGGTGACACACTTGTGTGCTCATTTGCATGTCATTACCCAGAATACCTGGCTGCAGTGGAAGCACTGTATGCTAAGAGATCATTTATTTATATGTAACCCCCTTTCCCTATGCCTAAGGGAACTACGTGGGTAACTACGCGGGCTTCTATACCTGTTTGCTCACAGGAGGCCTAAGCCTCCGCCTCTGGGAGCCTGGGGGTGAGCTCTTTCTCCTTGCAGTGCAGCGCCTCCACCTAGAGGGATCCCAGCGTGGGCGGGATAACCCCTCACAGGAACCAATACACATTAGTGAATTCTATTGTGAACACTACTTTTTTTTTGCAGCATAAGGATGCCCTGTTTCACTTGCATTGAGAGCCCCTTTGACCAAGTTTGACAAAGTATTGTTCCCAAATGTAGGTGGTAGGTGGGTGTAGCTGCAGCGGCAAACTTTGCAACATGATTGATTATTGGAGACAAATGAGTGGGCCCATACAGTTTAATTTGTGGAAGGCAAGTGGTGTAGGTAGCATAACACTTCAAATTGTATAATTCACATACATATGGTGTAGGTCATGTACTAGTATCACAATATGTACATATACAATACAATATACAATTGTACAATAATACATAATATGTATGCACACTGTATAGTACACTTCAAATGTAGCAGTAGGCAAGCTGCACAACAACGCACGGCTTCTGTAAGTGCATTTTAACATATGTACTGTTCTGCTATAATACCTGACTACAGAGATTTTGGTTGCTCCGTCGCTGGCGCGCCTACTATAAGCGCATGCGACAGATTCAATGCATTTGTTTTGATGCGACATCGCGTCGCCAGCACTTTAAGTGCAGCCTTACTGAAGTCTACGTACACCAGTTCCACATTTGGATCATTGTTTCTTGCAGATTGATCGCACAGAAAGAATACAAAATTGCTTGAACCCCAAGTTCTCCAAGAAGTTCTTGGTTGACTACTACTTTGAGGTGGTTCAGAAGCTGAAGTTTGGAATTTATGACATTGACAACAAAACTGTTGATCTGAGTGATGATGATTTCCTGGGAGAGTTTGAATGTACACTGGGACAAGTGAGTAAAACGCACCCATTATTCGCACAGCAACCCACAAACTACGGACCTAATAGCCATGATGGTTCAGGAGAAGGCAATGTTGGAGATCCCAGAAGTCTCTTGGACATACAGTAGAATTAAATGTACTGAAAGGGCATGGATGACATATATAATTGTGTACCTTTTTAATTCTGTTTTAAAAATGTTTTATAATTTGTGTATGTGATTTATACATGTTTCTTATCGTGTATATATTAGAAATGTGTACATAAATCCATGTAATTGCTACATTAGACTAAGAGGCATATGGAATGGAACATTGTTATTTGTCTACTGTATGTTGATAGTAAATTCATGTCAGAACATAACTTCTAATTATAATTCACAGTCATCATAACATTTTTATCCAGTCCTTGCCAGGTTCACATTTCACTAGAAATGCTGACACCAGGATTCAGTAAGCTCTGATAAGGGGAAATCATAGCTCGACCAAATCAAGCTACAATTTCCCCTTATCAGAGCTTAGTGAATCCTGGTGTCAGCATTTCTAGTGAAATGTGAACTTGGCAGGACTGGATAAAAATGTTATGATGACTGTGAATTATAATTTTATGATGACTGGGATGAATACTTTCCCCTTCAGTGCTAGAGGGACCTGCAACGTTCTGAAATGGTTAATTAAGACCATAATGTTCACAAATAAATATAACACGTTTTTTTGTTCTAAAAGGTTGTCTCCAGTAAGAAACTAACAAGACCCCTTGTTCTCAAGAATGGCAAGCCAGCTGGGAAAGGAAGCATCACGGTATGATCATTACTCTTTGGCACTCTTACCCACATGTTAAGGCCATTTACTGTCAAATGTTACTAAACCTGGAAGTCAGCTGCGTAGATATCCTCTGGCTGCACTGTACATCTACAGAGCAGCCAAAGTACCACAACAGTGACTCAGTCACTTACTGTAACTGCAGAGAGAGAGATATTATTTCCTTAGGAATTGCTAATTTTTAAGCAATCTTTTTTTTTTTTTATAACTTTGATTTTATTAGGTGATCCGGTACATACATAATAACACAATCCATAGGCTCTCGTAAAATCACCAATTCCGTTTTTCCAATACAATGAACGAAACGAACATGACAGACTTGACAAACAAAAAGACATGACGTTAGGGTGTAGGGAGGAGGGGAAGGGAGGGGGAGGGGGATGTTGGAGGCGACCGTGTTGACTGATGGACGGAGGCAGCTTTCTTCTCCCGCCTTTCCATTGGCTTGTGACCTATGAGAGATGTGCGGGTCTTTGTCCCTACCGCTAGGGTTGGGATTGGCTCTACCTCGCTCAGCTCCCTTATACCTCTGAGTCCCCCGGTCCCTATGTGGTCATGGATCCATTTGGTCAATGGAGAACGCATTTATACTTATCATTGCAAAATCGTGGTAACATCTACCCCCGGGATATCTGTCTGGGCCAACCAAGGCGACCAGACTTTTAGAAAATTTGAGCTGGAGTCGTTAACCAGACTCGTCAACTGTTCCATCCGGCACACAAACCTAATTCTTTTCCTGATTTTGGGTAAAATTGGTATTTCCGGCTGCTTCCACAATGCTGCGATCTCGCATCTGGTAGCGGTTGCTAAATGTGATATCAATTTATGTGTAGCTTTCGACAGTCCCTGGATCCGCCTGCCCAGCAAGAACAGCCAAGGATCCAGGGGGATCTCCACGCCTACCAACCTTTGCAGCCAATCTCTGACTTCCGGCCAAATCGGAGCTACCTTCGTGCAAGACCACAGCATGTGGCGTAAGTCAGCTCGTTCTCCGCATTGCTTGGGGCCAAGCGGCGAATAACCTCTGACAAATTTAGATCATTTTATTGGGGTATAGTACCAACGCATCAGGACTTTGTATGTGTTCTCCTTTTACGTAGGACAGATAGAGGTTTTGGCTGCTGCCTGCAGGATCCTGTCCCAGTCTTCGTCCTCTAATGTCTCCCCTAAGTCTGTCTCCCATTGTCTCATGTAGCGAAGTCAGGGTTCGTCTTTTGTCTCGGGGCAGATCACTTCTCTGTACACTCTAGAGGTTAGTCCCCTTGTGTCCGTTCCTCTGGAACACAGCTGCTCAAAATTTGTTCTACCTGGCTGAATTGGAGCCTTATTATAAAATGCTCTGATCTGGAGGTATCTAAAGAATTCTGCATTAGGCATGTTTTTTTCCTCTTTGATATGGTCAAAAGTTTTGACGTGTTGTCTACCTTCCAGATCTTTTAGTCGAAAGTACCCTGATTGAATCCACTTTGCGAAATGTGAACTATCTAGGCCTGGAGCAAAGTCCGGATTCCCCAAATGGGCGTCATCAAGGAGTTTAGCGTAGTGAGAGAACATCTAAATTTGGTAGCCTCCCATATCTTCAAGGAGTTTGAGATGGCCTGCAGCGGAGTCTGAATCCTAGACCAGCTTTTTTTGGGTAACCAAATTAGATTCTGCAGCTCAATGGGCGCACAGCAATCTTTTTCCAATGCCACCCATCTCCGGAGATCCGGATCTGTGTGCCACTGTATGATTTGGCTCAATTGGGCTGCTTCGTAATAGGCGGACAAGCAAGACACCCCCAACCCTCCTCTCGAGGCCGGCCTCCTCAAGATGTCTTTTTTTATCCTTGGGCCTTTTTTTATTCCAGATAAACTTCGTTATCCTAGACAGCAGCGAGAGGATATCATCTTTCAGCAGGGGGGTCGGGAGGGCCTGAAAAAGGTATAGCACCTTTGGAAGGAGATTAATTTTAACACTATGAATTCTTCCAAACCATGATATGCCGTACTCCTCCCATCTCCTGAGATCCTTTCTCAGAGTCTTGAACAACCTGGGATAATTTGCGTTATATAAGGCTTTGAACTCCCTTGTGATATATACCCCTAGGTATTTAATCATGGAAGGTTGCCAGCTAAAGTTAAAGTTCAGTCCAATTAGTTTTTCTATTGGTTTGGGCAAATTTATGTTGAGGGCTTCCGATTTGGCCTGAATAATTTTGAACCCTGATATTTGTTTAAATTTCCCCAATATCGCAAAAACATTGGGCTGGGAGGTGAGAGGTCTGGACAATATCAGGATCACATCATCCGCATATAGCGCCACTTTATGGGCCTGTTCTTTTAGTGTTATTCCTGATACATCCGGGCATAATCTCAGATGTGCCGCCAAGGGTTCAATACAAAGGGCAAACAACAAGGGGTACAACGGGCAGCTCTGCCTCGTGTCACTGCGGATTTGAAATTGTTCCGAAGGGAAACCCTGATGCCGCACCCTCGCCGCTGGTCCCTCATATAGTGCCATAATGGCTCCCAGAAGACGTCCCTCAAAGCCAAATGCCTCTAGCGTCCCCCTTAAATAGGGCCAATCAATCCTATCGAAGGCTTTTTCTGCATCCAGACTAAGTACCATTGACGGAATATTAAGTTTTTGGGCCAAATCAATCAGATCAATTACTCGTCTGGTATTGTCTGCTGCTTGCCTTCCTCCAATGAACCCAACCTGATCTGGATGAATTAACCTGGGGAGGACGTTACCCACTCTGTTTGCTATGAGTTTTGAGAAAATGTTTATGTCAGTATTAATCAAAGAGATGGGCCGGTAGCTCTTACAGTCTGCCGGGTCCTTTCCTGGTTTATAGATCAGGGAGATGGACGCCTGAAGCATCTGTGCTGGGAACGAGGCCCCCTGCAAGACCGAATTAAAAAGTTTTAACATATGTGGAGCTAGTATTTTCAGATATTTTTTATAATAGAGATTTGAAAAGCCATCTGGTCCTGGTGCCTTGGTGGGCAAGAGGGACTTTACAACTACCGTTAACTCTTCTAAAGAGAAGTCAGTCTGCAGAGCCTCTCCCTCCATCCTGCTCAATGTCGGCAACTTCGCCCCTGTTAGAAATTCCCGGATATTGTCCCTCGTTTTTTGATTGTGTATGACCTTTCCACCATCATAGAGCGCCTCATAGTAGGATTTAAATTCCTCTACGATCCGCCTAGGATTCGAGGTAAGTTCCCCCCCCTGCATACGAATCGATTGAATCTGGTAGTTTGGGGCTTTATTTCTCAGTTTATTAGCTAGAAGGGTGTCCGGCTTGTTCGCTTTCTCGAAAAACCTGCGTTTAGTCCAGCTCAGCTCCTTTTCCGCCTGGGAGGCTAACCGTATGTTTAACTGGTGTTTGATATCTGAAATTTCTTTCAGGGTAGCTTCCTGTTTTAGAGTTTTATGAGTTGCAGTAAGGGTTGCCAATTTCTCCTGCAACTCCTTAATCTGGCGATCCTGTACCCTCCGGCGCCTGGCCGCTAGACACATCAGAGATCCCCTGAGGGTAGCCTTATGGGTCTCCCACAACGTGGAGTGTGATGACACGCTACCCTCGTTCTCTGTAAAATACTCCTTGATTTTGTCTCCTACCTCCTTCACAATGGCTGGAATCTTTAGTAACAGCTCATTAAGTTTCCAGCTTGCTCCTGGTCTATCCAGTAGATTTAACATGCACCGCAGCTCTGTTGGTGCGTGGTCTGACCCCGAAATATCATGTATCCCCATATGGGAGACCACTGGAACCAGTCTGTTGGATACAAGGAAGTAATCTATCCGGCTATATCGGTTGTGGGGGTGGGAGAAAAACGTAAAGTCCTTAACCTTTTGATGTTGCTCTCTCCAAATATCTACTAGTTGACAGTCCCTTAGTCCTTGAGTGATGTTTAGTACGTCCTGTCTGAGGGGGAGGTTAGATGCTGTACACTTATCCATGTCGGGGTTTAATGTTCTATTGAGGTCTCCAGCTACAATTATGTTTCCCCTTGCTTCTCTGTGTAACTTCCGGAAGAACAAGGAAAAAAACTCCGGCGCCAGCTCGCATGGGGCGTATATAGTTGCCAACGTAAGGGGCTGGCCCTGTATAGACCCTACTAGAATGAGGAACCATCTCTCCTTATCTGTCAGCTTCTTTTCAACCTGGAATGCTATCCTGTTATGTATTGCTATAGCTACCCCTCTCTTCTTTTCTGTCGCTGAGGCTACGTATACTGTTTTGAAGTCTTTATCTAAGAATTTTGGGAAACTACCTGTGGAGAAGTGGGTCTCTTGGAGAAAGAGAATATCTGTATGATGACGTTTGTAATCTCTAAAGGCCAACTTACGTTTAGCTGGGCTGTTGAAGCCTTTGACATTGTGTGATATACACCTGATCTCTCTATTCATTCTGTTTTATTCGTGCTCTGACTCTAACGCTGGTTTCTCCGGCTGTTCTGCCCATTTCTGGTGGTATCCAAATCCGGACACCGTCCTCTCTGTCTTCTATGTCGCTTGGCTCGCTCTCCCTGGGAGGGGGGGTGGGATGGGGTACGACTGGGCCTGACACATAAGGAAAACCCAAGAGGGAAAACAAAGGGGGAAACAAAACATAAATACAGATATTTACAAAACAGTAATAACAACATGTCGTCGACTACAGGGCCTCCCGTCCTGTAGCCAAGTCCAGCGCCTTGGGGATGGCAACTCTCGTGGTCCCCAGCCCACCTCCCTTCCTTGCCTCCCAAAAGACTTTATCGGAGTACCGGGCGTCCCTCCCCCCGTGGCCCCGACCGAGGCCCATGCCAACTCCGGGGTATGTGTCTCCTCCCTCACCCCGTGTCCGCGCGCCCTTGACACCCCTATAACTGTGTCAGCTAACAATTAACTTTTAGTTGCCGCAACTTGCCTATGCTAGCCCTCTAGAGGCTGTCTGCTTCCACCCGTCTATTCTTAACGAAGATCCCCCCCTCTAGACTACTGCTATATCTTTTATTGCTGCATCTCCCTGCGTGGTGTGCGTCTGGTCCTTTCTTCTTACTCCCGCCCCTTCTGTCTCCCAGGACTGAGGGACATGTCCCCAGCGTTTTCTAGGGGCCCGTTCCGCTAACTGAGTCAGCGACTTGCTGTGCCTCTCGTGTCCTCTTCTTGATCCGATCTCTAATCGCTCCCCTTATACTCCTTTCCCTCCTCCAACCATAACTACAGTCCCTTCAGTGGCTCCCAGCCGCCCTCTAGCTCCCTCCGGAGATCCCCCCCCTCCCCTCCATGCCTCTCCTTACTTCTTTCTCCATTCCTCCGCTGCTATAACCCTTCTCCCCTTTCCTCTCTTCCTACCTTTCCGATCCTTCCGGCCGTTCTACTAAATTTGCACCACCTCGCTGCCCCTCTTTTCCCCTTCCTATCGCTTTCTGTGCTGGTCTCCGTAGCTGTCACTGTGTCCGGCATAAATCGAGCCACCCGTAGGGGGCCTTCCGCTCGCCCTTGTCGCTCCCTGATGCGTCGCTGCGTGCTGGTGCCTGAATCTGCCCCCTCCAAGATGGCGACCCCTCGCTTGTCTCCCGGTGATGACGACTTCCGGTTTCCGGCGGCCGCCATTTTGGAACTGCTTCTGCTGCGAGGAGGCTGGAGCGCGCGCTCTCCTCCCGCCTTTTCACCTCTTCCGGGTCCTGCGTCTCAGGCTGGTTCTAGTGAGGCGCCATCATGTCCACCATCTTTTCTCAGCAGCTTAGATGTAGATCAAAGGTAAGTTTTACCTCTTTTTTACACATGGGCCGTCTCCGGAATCGCAGTTTGGTTAGATTTCACCACGGCATAGTAGGGGTCTGTGCTTTCCTTATGCCCATATGCATGGACCTTGTACGCCACACATCTTCTCGTTCCCGCTAGCCCTCAAACATTACAGGCGAGGCAACTTTTAAACCATGTAACTTTTAATAACTTGGAACCTTGCTGATACCGCTATGTCAGTCTTTCATTTCTTGCCTCCCTTGGCTTTGGATGTACCTGCGCCGTTACTCCATTCCGGCTCCAGCTTCTCCTCTCTCTCTTCTTCCTCCGCGGGGGCTCCCTTCAGGCCTAACTTGGCCAGGAACGCTGGGACTTCCGACGGCTCTTTCATTATGATGGGCCTCCCATTTCTCACCACCATCAATCCGAATGGGAAGGTCCACTTGTATCTAATGTTCCGGTCTCTTAAGACCTTTGTAATTGGCAGCAGGTTACGGCGTCTAGCGAGGGTAACCGGGGACAGATCTTGAAAGATCATCAGCTTGTTTCCCTCGAACTCCACTGTTGTTAGGGCCCTGGTTTGTCATAGTACTGCCTCCCTGGTAGAGTAGTAGTGCAGCCTGATGATAATGTCCCGGGACTGCTCTGTTTGCATCGGCCGGGAGCGGAGGGCTCTGTGACAAGGGTCCATTGCTCGCGCCTCCGTAGTACAGTCCGGGAGCAGGGACTCCAGCCAGCGTGCGATAAACTCCTCGCAGTCCCCCACCTCCTCAGAGACCCCCTGTATGCGGATGTTATTACGCCGCTCCCGGTTCTCGACGTACTCCTGGCGGTCCTACAGCTCGTCAATCTGCCGCTGTAACTCCCCCGACTTCTTTTCTGTTTTTTTCACCACCTTTATGGTCTGATCTACTTTGGTTTCCAGGGCATCTGTTCGCGTCCCTAGTTTGCTGACCTCCTTCTTAACCTCTCTTATCTCTGCCTGTAAGAGAGACTTCAGATCGTTATATAGTCTCTCGAAGTCACATCTTCGTACAGGCAAAAGAGCTTGGTTGCAGGCCCCTTCCTCGTCTCCTTCCTGCTCAGTATTAGTGTCAGGATTTGAAGCCGGCGCCATTTCTCCCGCTGCGCTGCCCGCTCCTGCTCCGCTAAAGTAGTCTCTGACATCTGCTAGTTTTTGCTTCTTTTGACTAGCTGTTTTTTTCGGAGCCATCCCTGCAAGATTGGCCAGTGCTGCTTTGCTTTTTTATTTGTTTTCTGTCGGTTTTGGGGTGTTTAATATTGTCTTTTGTATACGCGCGGCACGGAGCTAACTGCTTAGACTTCCATACCCCGTGGCCGTTGCGCATGCGCCTCTTTAAGCAATCTTTTAATACTTTATAATAGAATGTATAGTGGGCATGTTGTGGGTCAGTTGGCATGCACTCAAATTGTAGTTTTGGATTGCACAAATCAACAGAATAATTTTGCGGTGCTTTATCTGTAGATTGCCTGTGGTGACAAATGTTATACTGTATTATAGATTTAGTTTGAGACTTTATCAGTCTGAGTCAAATCCCATTGGCTGCCAATAGAAGTGGTGGAGTCTACAACAGGACTCCAGTTAATTGTTTCATGTTCGATTCAGAGGACTTCATCAGATAGGGGGAGCTATTCATTAAATGTGATGGTGCTGATGGGGGAACTATCGCACAAACTCCCATTGGGTTAAATGGCACTATTGCTGTTTAAATGAATAACCCCTTGGGAGGGTTTTCACAATCACTATCTCTGCTTCATACAGAATCATTATATCCTTAATTTAGTTTGACTCAACTACAGTATAACTTAACTACACACACGAAAAATAGATACAAATGTGTTTTAAATGATTGCAGGGATGGATAATTCGCATTTTTCAGGTGTACATTTCTGTGTGTTTTTTGCCTTATCTTTCCTTCATTTTGTCCTGCAATGCTGGTGTTGTAGATTTATGCAGAAGAAGTGAAAGATAACAGAGTGGTCCTATTTGAAATGGAAGCAAGGAAATTGGATAAAAAGGTACTGTACAGCTGTGCTCTTAATGTGATTTATTCAGTATATTCAATAGAATCTTATTTTCTGATTAGGATCTTATATTTGTCTATGTACTTAAACCATTAAACCTTTCCCTGAGCTAGTGTCCAGGTACACAGAGAAGGTGTTGATCTTTAGGGACAGGCATTACAAATATTGTATCCTCTGTCACTGATCCTTTTTTCTATTTCATATGTATTGGGTGATGGGTGTACTGTATCATGCTCATCTCTTGCTTCCATTCATGAAGTCGCACCCACAGCGCAATTCATTTTCAGTTATATAGTATAGCTCTGCAATAAAGGTGCAGTGATAAGTCCTCCCAATCAACATATATGGGAGATGAATACATTTCATGGGTGAAATCTCTCATATAATATACAACCTATGAACAATTGTACCATAATTAAAGCAGTTTAAAATGGATGAAAATTAAGTTGCAAATAAAACAATAACAAATATCATGGAATAGACAATAAAAACTGCTTTTCATAAGATTAGGCACTGGTGGTCTGGTCAGGATGGCATACCAGTTGTAACAATATAAAAACAAAGTGTTGAGGAAATCAAGTGTCTTTCATTTTATTTAAATAGCGAGACAAGAAGAAAACCAAACCTTAGCCTTTCACAGAACATATTCAACTCCTAACTATGCTAACACTTATCATAACAAAAGCATATGGGATTGATCCTTTACAAGAGAGGGGGAGGGGGTAATTCCAGTCCTTAAGGGCCACCAACAGGTCAGGTTTTCAGGATATCCCTGCATTGCACAGCTTGTTTCTGGGGGCACACTTTGACATCCCTCTGTATAGATCTCTGCACTGCAGCCTTCCTGTATGTGTCCGCCCTGCAGTGCTGACCGCTGTCTTTTAAAGATTGCAGATGTTCCTGCAAGCTGCTTGCCTAATGGGTTGGTTTTCTCCAGGGTGCTAGGACTTTCCCATGTATAATGTAGACTCCTTTACAGAGGTTTTTTTTTTTTGCATAGCTATGGAAATAAGGGTAGAGCAGTTCCAGAATTGCAGCAATGCCCATGATTGATTAGTTCAATGACTCGGGGTCATTTCTGTACCGTGTAGGAAATACAACTTTAACATAAGCCTGGAGTGTCGGCTGTGCCCAAACTTTTAATTTTTTATTTTTGTTAGCCTGCAGATTCTATGTTGTTTGTATTCTTCTTCTTTTGAAGTAGACAAACCTAGGAACTTTCTTGTAACTATTAGCATATGTACTAAAACAGACATTCTCAAACATATCCTCGGCATCACTCGGCCAGATCAATAAATATTCTAGTTATGTGCCTTCACATATCAGTACATGCATTGATGGGCATCCTTATACTAAAACGTAAGTGTATTTCATAAAAAGAATCCGCAGTTTCACGTTTTGCAATACAATTGTGTCCCAAACTTACAGGATTTATTCGGCAAGTCTGACCCATACCTGGAGTTTCACAAACAGACTGCAGATGGAAGGTGGCAGATGGTCCATAGAACAGAAGTAAGCATTGCTCTTCTCTTCTGTTTATATTTGTCTTAATGTTTTCTACAAGATCTCTGCATATAAATATGGCTCCTGCTTATAATGCAATCTGCCCTTTTGCTTGTATTTCTATTTAAGCTGAAAGTTACATATTTCAGTCATTTAGAATCCCTCCTTACACCTACAACGTTTTCTATCTTATAGAATAGGATGTTATTGTTATTCTTGATATAACATTTTTGTAAAATGTTCTCGTAAAGGCTTTTTCACTGACTTTACTAATTACCACATGTCCAATTGTAACCATGTTACACCTTTATACAGTATTTTATATACCCACTGATATATGTATATCAGTGTGTGTGTGTGTGTGTGTGTGTGTGTGTATTTAGATATATAGAGATATAGATGTGTGTGTGTGTATATATTGTCAGCAAATTCTGCAGGTCTGTGAGGGCAACCTGGGCACTGCAGCCTTGTGTGTGAGGGGAGGCTGGCAGTGCTGCGGTGTGTGTGTGTGTGTGTGAGGCTGCCACTGCGACTGAGTGAGGGTGAGACTTGCAGTGCCGCTGTGTGAAGGGGAGGCTGCCGCTGTGTGTGACGGTGAGACTTGCACTGCTGCTGTTTGTGTGGTAGGAGGCTAGCACTGCCGCTGTGTGAGGGTGAGACTTGCACTGCCGCTGTGTGAGGGTGACTTGCACTGCTGCTGTGTGTGTGGGAGGAGGCTGGCACTGCTGCTGCGTGTGTGGAAGGAGGCTGGCACTGCCGCTGTGTGAGGGTGAGACTTGCACTGCCGCTGTGTGAGGGCGAGACTTGCACTGCCGCTGTGTGAGGGCGAGACTTGCACTGCCGTTGTGTGAGGGTGAGACTTGCACTGCCGCTGTGTGAGGGTGAGACTTGAACAGCCTTTGTGTGAGGGTGACTTGCACTGCTGTTGTGTGTGTGGGAGGAGGCTGGCACTGCTGCTGTGTGAGGGTGACACTTGCACTGCCACTGTTTGTGAGGGTGAGACTTGCACAGCTGCTGTGTGAGGGTGAGACTTGCGCTGCTGTGTGTGTGTGAGGAGGCTGGCACTGCCGCTGTGTGTGTTTGAGTGACTATGCCAGCCTACCACTCACACGGCAGCAGTGCCAGCCTACCACACACACACACACACACTTGCAGTGCCAGCCTCTCCCACACACACACTGGCAGTACCAGCCTCCCCCACACACACCCAGCAGCAATGCTAGCATACCAGTGTGTGGAGTACAGGGGAGGTTTGTGGTTAAAAAGTAGATTGTTACTTTTATGTCTGAAGCACTTATTCGCATTATGTGTTATTTGTATTATTTATTATTTACATTATATCACGTGGATTATGGCTGTGAAGAGCTATGTAAATTAATGGTGCTATATAAATAAAGACATACATACATACATACTAACATAAAAATGTAGACTCTGAATCCATGAATCTGGCATGCTTTTTCCAAATGTTATAACAGGTCTTATATTTGTCAAAGTAACAATAACCATATGTTAATGAGCAGTGGTCGACAAATCACCAAAAAATCTACTCGCCACACAAAAAAATCTACTCGCCACCTAGTACCAAACGTGTGCTGCTTGGGCCAATAGGAGCTCGCCACGATGTTAAATCCACTCGCCCGGGGCGAGCAAATGTATAGGTTTGTCGAACACTGTTAATGAGGGTCATTCATACGGATCTGTGCAGCACAAACTGCTCCAAGACCTGACACGGTTTGGTAGTTCTCAAAAATGTAGTGTTTCTCTTAAAATATTTTTCTGTGTTTGTATATTTCCTAGGTGATTAAAAACAATCTGAATCCCGTCTGGAGACCCTTTAAGATACCTCTGCGTTCTCTCTGCGATGGCGAAATGGAGAAACCCATCAGGGTAAATGCTCGAAAACCATTTTTATGATAAAAATTGGGAATTAAAAGTTTAAAAAATATATTGATAAAAATAACGGATTTTACAGAGACGGCAAAGGAGCTATATAGCAATCTCCCCAAACATTATTTGTTGTGCAATTTTGCAATAAGTCCCCCATTCTTCCATATAACCACTGCTCATAGCACTCATTGACACAACTAGGGAACAATATCCTGTGCAGTGCTTGCAAGGAATGCATGTGCAAGATGAAGCTTTCAGTGTAAGAACAAGAATTGTTACATATACTGTACAGTGTACATTTGAATATTGCCCTAGCTTTAGATATAAACATTTAGGCTCATTGTTTCTAAGTGGTGCTATTCCACAAAACACCTTCTGGCGCCACAAGACCTAATATGGTTCATTCAAGTGAAGGTGCTGGGAGTAGTCTTCCAGGGCAGGAAGGTAGATTTTATGGTGTGGCACCAGTTACTAAATATGTCTCTCCGTCTTCTAATTTGTGGAGATGTGTTAATTTGATTTTAGTCTTCATGTACTGTATGAATATAGAAACTGTAGTATTGATGGAAGAAAGCTAAGCATTGTTTAAACCTTTTATATATCCAGTACCATGGGCTAAGTTGTGCTGTTATGATATTGTAAGTAAAACAACTTTCAGTTTTATACTTCCCACCTACAACTGCATTCATTTCACAAGAATCAACAGCAGACTATTCCATGCATTATTTGCCTCTGCTTAAGTGTTGTGTTGTGTGTGTGCTACAGTGGTTTCAAAGCTGGCATCTAACATGTGTTTATGGCCTTATCATCAGGGCTGTATGAATGCAAGCAAATCATACTGTACCTTCATCTACGTTTCTGACTGATGTGATGCTTCTTTAGTGCTGTTCTATGCATGCACCTGTATACATCTCCTGTCTCACATAGTTAATGTTTGTTGGCGTAGCCAAAACGTGAAAGCACTTCACCATATAACACATTATCTACGATATTATAATATTGGTGTCAGAATAGGTATTGGATATTTGTAACAGTTTCTCAATATTAGGCGTGAGAAATATGTACGTAGCACAGGTATATTAAGGTTGCTACAAGTTAACTCTAATTTGTGTTTCTACCAGCTTTAATGTTTGTTTCATAACGTTCAAGTTTTTTTTAAATGTACACTTGGTAACAGTGCGCAGAAGAAACTAACCATGTATTAAGGCTTTCAGGCATGACCCAGTATACAGTGTTATTTCTGCTGTACACAAGCTTACGGAGGATTTGTAAACAGGGCTTGGGAAGCAGTTATGAAGCAGCAACAATGTGGTGAACAATATCCAATAAAATGAGAAAGATAACATTTATACCTTTGTAGAGTAACAATCTTAAACATGTTTTAACATGTCTTCTAACAATACAAAAAATATATCAATGGCGCTCTGCACTAGTATTGTGTAAATATATAATATATAGTAATAAAAATATACAACCAGTGGCGTGGATGTTTCTCCTGGGAATGGATGTTCCACATGAGATGGGTAAACATGTAAGGAAAAAATCACAACATAGTGTAATACTGTTAGGCATACATACAAACATATAACATGAGACGGACGCTGAGAACAACAGGTGACTAATTACAAACACATTTAATAAAGTATATCATTAAAATTACATAAAATACATAAAATAGAAACTGATAGGACACTCAAACTCAGGTGGGGTTACCTGCTTACCAAAAGTAAGAAGGTATTAGGCAGTGGATATATAAGAGTATCCCCTCTATGGATGGCTGCTGCTGCAACGAACTGCTGGGCTCACACGTGTGTCCTCCTCCGTGGATGGTGCTTGCTCCCTCTGTGTGTGGCATCCGCCTCTATTCGCCGTGGACACGGATGATTCACGTGTCTGCTGGAGGCTGTAATTCCTTCCTGCTCGGCTACTCAAAGCGTGCCAAACGGAGCTGGTGTAAACGCGGATGGATATACGCCCGGATTCGACAGCCTGCGGGCATCAGCTAGTAAGTTCCAAGGGGGACAGGATTCACCACCGAGTGTGGGGGACCTCTCAGAAACACCCTACGCGTTTCGAAAGTCTTGCTTTCTTCCTCAGGGGTATGCGTCCCCCCTCTTTTTAACCATGCTTCATTAAAGGTTTTGTTATACAGCACAGTCCAGCTTCAGCAACTTTTTTCTTCTGCCTCTCCTCACCGGAACAGGTACACTCCCTGTATGCCTAACAGTATTACACTATGTTGTGATTTTTTCCTTACATGTTTACCCATCTCATGTGGAGCATCCATTCCTAGGAGAAACATCCACGCCACTGGTTGTATATTTTTATTACTATATATTATATATTTACACAATACTAGTGCAGAGCGCCATTGATATATTTTTTGTACTGTTCTATACCTGTTCTATACCTGACTGGGGTTCAGGGATATATCACGGGCTGCCTGCTCATTAGGATATAGCGCTGCCTATTTGTTGTCTATCATGTCTTCTAACAATGCCAAGTACAAGAGATTATCACTTACCCGCCTTTCTCAATACCTACTTCCTAGTAAATTGTGCCAAAATGTTTCTGCATCTTGAAATATATCCCACAATGTATTGTAGATAAGTCACATTAGACAGCATGGGGCCAAACTCAGAGTTTGGGAGCAGATCAGCCAGTTTGACGTAAGGCTTCAGGCATGCGCTGACCTGTGCTGAGGCGCGCTTACGCTCAGCACTGAGCCCCTGCAGCCGCAATGAGAGCGGCTTTAGCAGGGGCTCGCACACGCTTCCGCACGCTTGCGGAAGCGTAAGTCTTAGCAAAATGTAAAATTTTCGCACTCATGGGAGCGGAGGGCCGGACACATGAGCGGTTCGCCCAATGAGGGCGAACCAGCTCCGTGACGTCACTGGCCCGCCCCCCGACACGCCCCCGGACGGCGCGCGGTCTAAGGCCAGGGAAAGCACCCGCTTTCCCTCAGCCTCAGCGCGCCTCCGCCCGGCATCACTCACCATGGACGCAACCTAAGAGTTGAGGCTCCGAGTGAAGCATGTAGGGAAAACACTTCAGGTAGCCTTATCTGTTACTTTGAGCTGAGGCGCACTCAGTAATGACAGATAGGACACACGGTTTGGCAGGATGCGTAAAAATCATACACCAGCCTTACATTTAATTTTTTTTATCATCTTAGAAGGAAATGTATAATGGTACAGTGCTGTTCCAATGGCTGAAAATAGTGTAACTCGTGTGTTTGTGTTTTTCAATCCCAATTTAAAAGGCACATTACTTTTTCAAATGTGAAACAGGAACATGGAATAAAGAAAATGTGAAGCTTTGAGCATGAATGTGACTGTTTCCTAATATTAATATCATTCCATGCAACGGTGGGCTTTTTAGGTCTTATTCTATATTGCTGTCGACCATTTCGTTTTGCAGATGTAGCATGTCACATTGGTCCCCCAAATATATCCCATTATTATGCAAATGTCAGTTACCATAGATTCGATGGCAGTGCTGGTGCAGCAGAATAGCACAACATATCCCACCTTCATGCACTGGAAGGGACAATGAAGCCTGCAACATCTGCCTGCACTGAACCATTTCCAATGTTCTCTTGATCTGTGTTCCAGGTTGAATGTTTTGACTATGACAATGACGGATCACATGACCTAATAGGAATCTTTCAGACCGAAATGTCTAAACTTAAGGAAGCCTCCCGCACAATGCCAGTAAGTCATTCCCCAACAGGGAAATACAAATAAGCCACATGCACGTTGATTCTCTAATTTACAGTTGCAGTCTGTGTTCCTTAACGATGCACTTGTTTTAATGTCACCTTTTTAAACGAGATGTTCTTCTCTTGAAACGCTTTAATGTCTCTGTATTAATAATTTCATTCCCGAGACGTCTGCATGTAATTGTTGTAATTACCGGTGTAGGACATAACATCTGTGCACTTAATGATCACATGTGTGCGCCTTCTAAGGACGAGCAGTATATAAAATAAGTGCATTTTGTTTAAGGAATTAAAGCTTTGTATAGTTTCCACAGGTATTCTTTAAATCTGGGGTAATTCCTAATTAAAGTGCTAATTCTGTCTGTTCGGAAGGAGAACATTGTGAGAATGGGATAAGCACGTATAATTTGGAGGTGCGGTGTGTATATCACATCTTGCACTAACCGTTTTGCAGTTGCTTTATCTTGTGAGGCATACAGTAGGTCAGAGGTGGCCAACTCCAGTCCTCAAGAACCCCCCTTACCCACCCCCCAACGGTCAGGTTTAAAGATATCCCTGTTTCAGCACAGCTGGCTGTTACTGAGCCACCTTTGCTGAAGCAGGGTTATCCTTAAAAACTGACCTGTTGGTGTCCCTTGCGGACTGGAGTTGCATTCCCTGCCTCCCCCCTCCTCCCCCCCCTTGCTGTTGGTATATAAATAACAGACCGTCTCCTGTGAACACAAAATACTAATATTTACAGTATATGGCGGCATTCTGTATGTGATTTAGAAAGATTATATACACTGCTAGAAAATGTAAAGTAGCTTTTTGTTGGAACCAGGTAGAATTGACACTTCTGTTTGTTGCGGCAGGTGGAATTTGACTGCATAAATGAAAAGAAGAAGCAAAAGAAGAAGGGTTACAGAAATTCGGGGGTAGTGAGTGTAAAACAGTGTCAGGTTCGTACGAAATAAAACTGGATCCGCAGAGGCTTTTGTGTTTAAGTATATTCAGGATTCAATCTCACTTGGGATCTGAGTGATCTAGTGGTGGCTTTTAAGGTTAAACTGATCTCTGACACCTCATTTAAATGATATATAAGCTGACGAATATTTATATATATATATATGTGTGTATATATATATATATATATATATATATTTTTTTTTAAACATTTTTATTTCTGTTTGTACTAAATCTCAATATAATAACACACGGACTGAACAGGTAACTTCCAGCGGAGACTCTTACAGATGTAATCTCACTACGTGATGCTCCAGTGAGGCATGGAACAGTTTCTTTACCGATTTTCAACATTGTGTCCAATATCTTCGTAGCTTTTTACATTTAGATCCAAAAGTTAACTATGAAAAGTGCAAAAGGAGGGAATTCAGAAATGATAATACATATAACTTGTGTTGTAGGCTAGCAAGGGTCATATGTAATGCATTTTTTTTACATTTAGAAATGGCTAGCGATGCATTTTTCTTAAATCCAAATCTGTGCAAAAAGTGCAATTATTTGTAAATCATTTTAAAAACCTGTCTTGGATATGTTTGTAAACAAGATACCTTGATACTGGGCAGTTTACCCCCAAATATTTGTCCATCTTTTGTCAACGTATAAAAACTTGTTGCACCACTTTCTTCCCATGGGTCTGTTTGAGATGTAGTGAATATCAGTAGGATGACTTAAACAAAGATGCATTGTTCACATATTGTATTGGATGTGTGTGTAATATACAGCCTTAAACTGTACAAGCAAGTACTGTACCTTTAAGAGAGTGACTGAGGTTAACAATAGGACACATGGCAGCCATCTTATAAAGTGGATACATTCTAACCTACGTACAATCTACCGGAGACTCTCACAGCCGCCACCAGTCTAAGTTGTTTCAAAACTAAAGCTATCTCACATTTTAATCTGGTCTGTAACTGTTACATGCGTCTATAATATATAACTCTATGCCCAGGACATACTTGAGAACGAGAGGTAACTCTCAATGTATTACTTCCTGGTGAAACATTTTATAAATAAATAAATAAGAAATAACCTGCTGTTGTTGCCGTTAAGCTGGGGCCATGGTGCCTTCGCCTGTGTGGAGGCGTGCTTGGCCGTGATGTCACCCGCTTGAAGCGGGTGCGTTTTTCGGCCATGGTATGCGTGCCGTCTAGGGGCGTGCCAGTGACGTCACAGAGCTGGTTGTGACGCTCACATGACCGGCCTGTCGCGCCAAGAAATCAGTTTGAACTGATTTCTTCCGCAAAGCGTGCCCCCTCGCCGCTTCTGCACGCATGCTGCATGGACGCGAACACTGCCTTAAGGCAGTCTGAACGCACAGCCCATACGGTCTACAGTACCATGGCCCCAGCCTTAGGCTGAGGCCACTGTACCTCCGCTGCACGTGCGCCCGCGAGACCGGCGGCGCGTGCAGCCGATTCCCCGGTCTGCAGTGAGCTGCATGAAGAGAGACCAGGGGGGGCGTGGTGGGGGAGTGACGGGGCGCGGCCATGACGTCACCCAGCAGGTTCGCCCTCATTGGCTGAACTGCCGGGGGGGCGTGGCTTAGCGCTCCGTCGCGAGTCCTGCTCTCAATTCTATTGAGAGCAGGAGCAACTCTCGCCACAGCGCTGTGCCTCCCCCCTCGCAGCGGGCCCGGCACCATTTAGGGGAGGGCTCTCATCCCTGCAGCGTCCGCCACAGCGGGCGCTGCGTAGCTAGCAGGGACCAGGCCTTGGGCTGCGGTCCCACTAACTACTTCCCATCCCCCCAGTACCTCCGGTCCCTGTTCCTACCTTGTCGCGCACCTTTCCCCAGTGGTGCGCGACAGGTTTTCAGGCAGGCAGGGGAATTTGAGTTTAGTGTTTGCTACGGAGGCGTGGCCACGCCCCCGCCGGCGGTTCAGCCAATGAGGGCGAATTAGCCGTGGGACGTCATGGCCACGCCCCCGCAAACCCACCGCCACACCCCCTCCCGTCGCAAACCTTCCCTCAGACCGCAGATCGCGGTGCAGCGCTGTGCACGCGCCGCCCCCCCCGCCGGGCGCGCGTGCCACAGTGAAGACTGGGGACTCACCCTTAGACACAGCTCTATGCAGCTCCTGAGACAAAGCTATAGATACTCTGTTCTACTACATGAATATGTTTGATTTATACTGACCTGTGTGTAGCTAGTGTTGCCAGGTGTCCATTATTGATCCGGACTGTCCTGTATTTTGGGCACTCTGTCTAGTAAAAAATGAGAGGTAATACTGGACTTGTATCTATCTGGTATTACCCCTCTGGATGTAGTGACCTGCGGCATTTCCCTGAGCAGGGAGAGAGCAGGGCTGTTGCTAGGGGACGGAGCAGTTTCCTCCATCCTGATTGACTGGATTACACAGCAGCAGCAGCCAATCAGGAGAAGGTGTCAGGAGCCTGGGAATAGGGCCAAGAAGAGGAGGAAACAGCATGGAGCAGAGAGGTGTGTGTGTGTGTGTGTGTGTTTTCTGTGGCTGTCCTGGGGGATTGAGAATGACAGGCAGGGAGGTGAGAGAGGATGAGGAGGTGGGTAAGAGGATGAGTGGGGGGGGGAGAAGAGGGGAAGAGAGGATGACTAAGGGTGCAACAATCTTGGAATTTGTGGGAGAGGAGCATTAAGTTCAGTATTTCTCGCCATGGGCCTGTATGACTGCAAGTATTGTATTGTATTGTATGTCTTTATTTATATAGCGCCATAAATATACATAGCGCTTCACAGTAGTAATACATGTTGTAATCATATACATAACAAATAATATAAATAACAGGTCATGGGAATAAGTGCTTCAGACATAAGAGTGACATTAAGGAAGAGGAGTCCCTGCTCCAAGGAGCTTACAGTCTAATTGGTAGGTAGGGAGAACGTACAGAGACAGTAGGAGGGAGTTCTGGTAAGTGCATCTGCAGGGGGCCAAGCTTTATGTATCATGTGTCCAGGATTATCCACAGTGATATTCATATGCTTCTTTAAGCAAATGTGTCTTAAGGTGGGTCTTAAAGGTGGATAGAGAGGGTGCTAGTCGGGTATTGAGGGCAAGGGCATTCCAGAGGTGCGGGGCAGTCAGTGAGAAAGGTTTAAGGCAGGAGAGGGCTTTAGATACAAAGGGGGTAGAAAGAAGACATCCTTGAGAAGACCGCAAGAGTCGGGATGCATATCGAGAAATTAGGGCTGAGATGTACTGTAAGGAGGGGCAGAGGAGTGTAAAGCTTTAAAAGTGAGGAGGAGAATTGAGTGTGAGATACGGGATTTGGTCGGAAGCCAGGAGAGGGATTTCAGGAGGGGAGATGCGGAGACAGATTTAGGAAAGAGTAGAGTGAATCTGGCAGCAGCGTTTAGTATAGATTGTAGGGGAGACAGGTGAGAGGCAGGAAGGCTGGACAGCAGGAGGTTGCAGTAATGGAGATGGGAGAGAATGAGGGCCTGAGTCAGAGTTTTAGCAGACGAGTAACAGAGGAAAGGGCGTATCTTTGTGATATTGCGGAGGAAAAATCGACAAGTTTTAGAAACGTTTTCAATGTGAGAGGAGAATGTGAGAGAGGAATAGAGTGTGACCCCCTAGGCAGCGTGCTTGGGCAACTTGGTGAATGATCGTATTTCCAACAGTAATATGGAAGGAGGTAGTAGGGCCAGGTTTGAAAGGAAGTATAAGGAGCTCTGTTTTTGCCATGTTAAGTTTCAGTTGGCGGAGGGCCATCCAGGATGATATAGCAGAGAGACATTCAGAAACTTTGGTCTGTATAGCAGGTGTAAGGTCAGGGGTTGAAAGGTAAATTTGTGTGTCGTCAGCATGGAGATGATATTTAAACCCAAAATATGTGATTAGGTCACCTAGAGAGAGTGTGTAAAGAGAGAAGAGAAGGGGTCCCAGGACAGAGCCCTGGGGTACCCCCACAGAGAGATCGATAGAGGAGGAGGAGATGTTAGCAAAAGAGACACTGAAAGTATGATGGGAGAGGTAAGAGGAGATCCAGGATAGAGCTTTGTTCCGAATACCAAGAGTATGGAGAATGTGGAGGAGAAGAGGGTGGTCCACGGTGTCAAATGCTGCAGAGAGGTTGAGTAATATGAGCAGAGTGTAATGACCTCTATCTTTGGCAGCATGGAAGTCGTCGGTTATTTTAGCGAGGGCTGTTTCAGTATGTTATCTATAAATTATCTGACCGTTATGTACATTTTTCTAAATTTCCCTCCAAGTATTCACCAATTTGCACCAATTCATATTCTATTTCGTAAAAAAATACAAAAAAGAATACGAAATGGTGCAAATTGGTCTATAGTCCTACTTTGAGTGGAAAAAAAAAATGATGTAACGGTCAGATCATTTATAAATAACAATCCTACCCACCGACTTTTCTCGCGCGCGTCGCACCTTTCACCATTGTGTCCAGTAGTTTGGGGAAAAAGAAGAAAAAGCAGGCACACGGTCTTACTCAAAAGGAGGTTTAATATGCCATAAAGTCCAACGTTTCGGCAGTCAAATACTGCCTTTCTCAAGGTGAAGGCTAAGCTAAGTACCCCACCTCTATTACCATTGATATTGAGGGCGTGTCTCATCCTCTGCCAGTAGTTTGGGGAAGCCATATGTCACATACAGTAGCCACCCTATGTCTAGCAAGTGTGCTTGGAAGAAGTGAAGTCTTTCAGTACAACTGAGAACATAGCAGCCACTTATCGGCAGGTTCTAAAACTAAATTCTAGTAGCCTCGATCAGGCGAGATTTGCGCAGGGAGAGACGTCTCTCTCTGTGCAGCTCTCTGCAGCTAAAACAAATCGCCGGATTTGGCCTTTTGAGAAAGGCGATCATCACGTCGCCGACTACTCGCCCGTTTTCGGAATTTTGCTATCACAGGTAATAAAGGCTTTCTGACTACCATGATAGCGACGCTCCAAAAACTGGCGGCGAAAGTGGGCCAGCGATTTTTTTTTTTAAATGAAGGCTTATAGAATAGGCCCCTATGTATCTTCAGGATCAGGTTTCCACACTTCACTGGCTATTTATAACATTGCAGAAAATGGTCCGGTGTGTGAACAAAACTTTTTTTATTGTTACATAGGTGGAGATTCGTCAGTTTGTGGGGTAACGCACGCAATCTGGTGTTTAACTGACCTTGATTTTAAGGGTAGTTAACGCTGGATCGGGGGCATTATACCACAAAGGACATTAATGGATTTCTCCTGTAGATCCTGCTGAATTACTTTGTAAATGCAAATGACCTTCTTTACTTTACTTTATTTTAGATTATAGTTGAATACTCTTTCCTGGACTATATCATGGGAGGATGTCAGATGAATTTCGTTGTAAGTATAATTATTTGCTATTATTTGGACTGAGGTTTTTTTTGATAGGGTTCTTTGTTCTGTCTAAAGTAAGAGAAGAGGTCGTGTATACTGCACCGTCGTAGAAAGCAATATTAAGGATTTTTCCAGCAATTCAACAATTGGAATATACAAAAGTGCAACAAGCAAATCATAGCAAATCACAAACGTACTGTATATTAGCAACAATATGAACCACATTTTATTTAAAGTTACTTCACTGTGTCCGGGAAGATGGAGAGTTTTGATTATAGTCTAATAAAAATAATTGACCTCATTTCTGTAGGTGCAAGGGCATATTAACAAACTTTTGTGGCCATTATAGCCGCACTTGTGGAGAACATTCATGTTGGTCTTTAAAACCTAAGAAAACATCTATAAAAAGACAGAAATGAAGACATAATGTATTTGATTTTTATTTTCCGTCTTGTGCAATCGAAGCGCATATTTTATTTTTGACATTTTACACAGGAAAGTAAGCAGGTGGTCTCCAGAGCTGAACCCCATTAATCTCAGCTCCCTGGTTCTGCTGATACAGATCTCCGTATGGGTGTGCCGGTAGGAGCTCCGGCTGGGTAGCTGGGTTCACAATATGGCCGCTTCACAAGCTCCCCCACCCTGCGGGCCAATAGGAAGCCGTGACATCATGCGGTGCGACTTCCTATCGGCCCTCATGTCGAGGTGTTTAAAAAAAGCAGAGAGATACCGGCACCCCCTACGGAGGCAAGTATTTCCGTATGTAGAGGGTCCCCGGAGCTGAAATTAGTGGAGTTCGGCTCCAGAGACCCCCTGCTTCAATACTGTGTAAAAAAAATAAAAAAAAAATAAAACAACAAAAATAAAAAAAAATGCTTGAATTGCCACATTAAATAACAATGTACAGTTATGATCTGGAGAAGGAAAGACACAGAGGGAAACATGGAAATGTAGCTATATATTTTTATATACTGTCGCTGTATAAACAACATTGCTGCCTCTTGTAATTACTCAAATGCCTCTTGAATGTGAGTGCCGATATAATCCTGATTGTAATATTTAACACCACTGCTTTATCCTTGTTGTTCCTCGTAGCACACCAAGCAGTAGGGATGTCAAGGAAAGAAAAACCAATTGTTCATAAAGACGGTTCTTCTTTTGACAGGTTGGAATTGACTTCACAGGCTCAAATGGAGATCCCCGCTCGCCAAACTCCCTGCACCACATCAGCCCGAATGGAGTTAATGAATACCTGACCGCCATCTGGTCTGTAGGAATGGTGATTCAGGATTATGATGCGTAAGTAACAGGGACTTTCTTCCTGTAGCTTACTGGAATTAGCAATTTGTTTAAAAAAAAAAAAAAAAAAAAAGATTATCATAATCAAATGAATTAATTATCCAGTAACCTATATACATTTTTTTTTTTATATATACAGAGATCAAATGTTCCCATCCTTTGGTTTTGGAGCTCAGATACCACCTACAGGACACGTAACTAGCATATACATACTATAAATGTGCCATTTGTCTTCATATATCTATCTACAGTATATATAGATAGATATTGTGTGTGTGTGTGTGTGTGTGTGTGTGTGTGTGTGTGTGTGTCAACAATAAGAAAGCTCACATTGACTATGTTTGCAGGTTTCACATGAGTTCCCAATCAATTTTAACCCATCAAATCCCTTCTGTGCTGGTAAGTAGTATACATTAAATGTACATTTAAATGATTACAATCATACATGCTATTATTGTAGTTTATTTCTGCTTTGTTTTCTCTGGTATTGATTTATAATTTCTATATTTACTGGAATGTACAATGTTTTTTGTCCCTGTGGCACGAGCACATGTTCCATGACTAGGCCAGAATATATTTGAAATTGAAAGAAATACATTCCTTAAATCTATGTGATTGTATACAGTTGTTCATATAAATTATATAGACTCCATGGGCAAGATTAACACATGTGACTTTGGCAAATGTGGAAATGTAATAGTGCATTAAAAAAAGCATAATAAATGCATTAAAAAAAGTATAGCAAAAAGGAATGAGTGCACCGAGGTAAGTAAATGTAATAACCGGAAGCGATGTGTCGTGTCCCAACGCGCTCTGGACGTATGATACTTAGTCAGGGTGATTAATTCAGACGTGTGTGTGTATAATATATATATATAACAAAAAAAGTTATATAGTAGCGCTAAACCTAATGTGCTTGTAATTAAATGGGAATAACGTGATCTGGTTAATGTGCTTGTGTTAGTGAAATGTAGAAAGTGACCTCAAAATGTGAAAACAATACTATTAACAATACTATTAATAATACTATTATGTATGTCTGTCTTTATTTATATAGCGCCATTAATGTACATATCACTTCACAGTAGTAAAACATGTGACAATCAAATAAATAACAAATAAATCAAATAACAGATATGGGAATAAGTGCTTCAGACATAAAAGTAACATTTCAGAAGAGGAGTCCCTGCCCCGAAGAGCTTACAATCTAATTAGTAGGTAGGAAGAACGTACAGAGACAGTGGGAGGGCATTTGGCTAAGTTCGTCTGCAAGGGGCCAAGCTTTATGTATCATGTGTATAGTATTAGCCACGGTGCTACTCATATGCTTCTTTAAGCAAGTGGGTCTTAAAGGTGGATTATAAAATGAACAACAATAATAATTGTTAGTGTTCAAACAATGAGGAAATGGTGTGAGAATTCCAGTTCCGGAAAATAGTTCTATGGAGTAGGCTGTAGCTTCTAGGTGATCTAGAGTGATCACATGGATACCTACAGAGAAAAGAGAAAAAGAAGCGCCAGCTCCTTAGCATAATACTGTATGCAGATTTATTATAAAAGAGAGTAGGTCACAAGGACATGCACTCACATAGTGGAATAAAAAACACTCGTTTGAGAGAAGCTGTAAGCAGGTGTCACCAGCTGGAGAACGGATCAAGTGATGTATCACAAGCGATGCAGTGCTGAGTCAATCTGGGAAAGCCTTGAGATATGTGCGTCTATGATAACCTGGTCCGCCGCAGGGCTCCTCTCTCTCGCCGATGCCAGCGATGATTACTCTGCCTAACTGGCGTCGCATGTACACCGCAGCTGATCTCGGGGATGAAAGCACCTCTTGGCAAACACTCCGTTCCTCCTAGCTGAGCATCACTACGTCTATGCGTTTCGTCACGTTCCTTCGTCACGTTACTTGGATGAATATATATTTTTATATATAACAAGTTATGCGCAAGCAGCTGGTTGGCCAAAAGGAGAATCCCTTGAGAAGCTCCTTGATTAGCTTCCATATCACGGCGCTACACTCCTTGCGCTTGCTAAGTAAATGCCTCAGCATTTATTGAGTAAATGACAAGTTACACATACCTATAAAGACATACTCATATTTACTTAGCAATCAGAAGCAGTGTAGCTGTGTGATTATTGAAGCTAACTAAGCAGCCTCTCATAGGATTCTCCGATTCTTAATGCGCCTGGACTGCCGGTTCCTGCAGTCTGACGCTGGTCACTCAGAATAACGCTATTATCTTGATTACCATTCATCGCAGCTTGTGATTCTTACCTACAGATGCAGCAGCCGTTATTTTAAGGCATCATGGCGCCGTTTTCGTGTGCGCTGCTGTACTCCACGCAGCATGAACGCGGCCAATCGCCCCAGGCACACGTGTTTATCGCGGTTGCTTTGTTTGAATTTTATGGATTGTGTGCAATTATATGCAATGAAATGAATGAATTGTAATTTGCACAGTACTGTGCTACTGTGTCAATTTCAGGTGTTTAAAAACCCGAACATTAAAATGCCATTTTCTGCACTCGCGTCTTAAGGCGGTACAGTTGGAAGTAATCCCGAGCCATGACATGGGTATTCCGAGGTATAAACCGCGTGATTTCGTAAAATTATGGCCGCTTCATCTGTACCTTTAAGTTTGAGCATCGGTTGTATTTTTGCCTTATCTCATTTACTAACCTCGGTGTGCTCCTTCCTTTTTTTTGTTTGGAGGAGGATCGCCCTGTAAAAATAAATCTGCCAGAGGAAGTTTGTAATATTGTTACACGAGTGAGTCCTCTGTGCAGAGGATCATGTTTTGAACTTTCTGGAAATATGTAACCCCTATTGGTACTCCCCAAATCACAAGCAAAGGCAGCAAAATGTCTTGCCTCTAGATGAAAATACATTTGTACAGTACATAAATCTCAAAGATTACATGATACATAATTTCCCAATCGACCTATTCCTAATGTGGCAGCCATTCAGTGTGCTGTGAAGCTGCCTTCCTGGTGCTGGAGAAGATTTTAGTCCCATTACATTTGAATTGAGGTGACCTCTTCTCTAGCATGGGGAAAACCTGTTCACTATATAACGGGACCTATATGAACAATAAGTTTGTCCTATGCTCTTTTTGAGGCGTTTCTGCAGCCCGGATTCTCCTCCAGAGGTGCTCGTTATTAGAGCCAGTTCAGTATGGGTTAGCTATTTAGTGTAGCACTGTATTTGTTTTTCACATTATTTTTTCTCTCTCATTTTCCCCCCCAGGAATCCAGGGAATTGTAGATGCTTATCGAGCTTGCCTTCCACAAATTAAACTGTATGGGCCCACTAATTTTTCTCCAATAATCAATCATGTTGCAAAGTTTGCTGCTGCAGCTACACAACAACGCACAGCTTCTGTAAGTGCATTATAACATATGTACTGTACAAGCACATGTACAAATTTCCTTTATCCTTTGTAATATATAGAAGAATGATGGCAAAATCTCTGCGCGCAGGATTTTTTTTTTAAAGATGGGACATTCAAATGTATATACATTTATTTGCAGCAAAAAAAGCACAAAGATTAATGGAAACAATCCCCTTCGTCAGGAGGCACAAATACAGTGCTCTTTGGTCGCTTAAATTGTGTGATGGCTGTAAGTCCACCCTTCATTTACATGCCAAGTTAATAAAATCCTAACATCATCATATACCCAACAAAGTGAGCAACGTAAGGCTAGGGCCATGGTGCCTTCGCCCACGCGGAGTCGTGTGGAGGCTGTAAGGTAAGCGGGTGCTTTCCCTGGCCATGGTGGGGGCCGTGGGGGGGCATGGCCAGGGGTGTCACGGAGCTGGTTTGTCCTCACTGGGCGAACCGCTCACGTGACCGGCCTGTCATGCCCAAAAATCAGTTTGAACTGATTTATTGCGCAACGCGCGCCCCCTCCCGCGCGTATGCGCCCGCACACCACATGGACGCGAACACTGCCTTAAGGCAGTCTGTTTGCTCAGCGTGCGGACGCCTCTGCACGGTCTGTGGTACCATGGCCCCAGCCTAAACAAGTTCTGTTCCAAAAGTGACAAAGTTTAATTTGTTCTACCAGTCAATTCCAGTTCTGTTAACACAGTTTATTTTCCTTGGGGTATATTATTTATTTAGGTGGGCAGACACTATATCTGACTTCTCTCACTACCAGTCCTGTGTGTGTATATACTGTACTACCATAACCAGAAATACAAAAAGTTATTGTGGGTTAAGAAAGTGACAAAAAAAAACTCCATTGTACAGTGTATAGCAAATAAAAATACCACGTGTGGCGCGTTTGCATGTCTCAGATAGGTGGGCGACCCTGTCTTTCCCCATTATCGCTCAGCATACAATGCTTCCACTGCAGCCATGGAGTCTGGGTAATGACATGCAAATGAGCTCTCACAGTGAGTCACTCCTCACTTCTTATCCATTTTAACATTGACCCCCTATAAAATGGGTAAGAAGTAAACTGACACACGTGAGTGCTCATTTGCATGTCATTACCCAGAATCTTGGCTGCAATGGAAGAATTGTATGCGAATTGACAATGGTGAACGACAGGTTTGCAGAACTGTCTGAGACATGCAAATGTACCCACAAGTGGTATTTTTCTTTGCTGTATGCTACGATACCTACTCAGATCCTATTGGGTGAACTAGTTGGTTTACCTTTGGTTATAAATATTCAACACTTTTAAAGCCTAGCTTGCCTTCTTTCCTTCCACCAGACACTTATTACACGTCTAATGTCAAAAACGCAAACTCTACTTATTGTCCATATTCCTCTTTAGAATAGGGTGACCACATTTGTCCCAGGACACATTTCGTGCATGTGTGAATGGGCGGTCGACAAGCACACGAGCGTCCGCCACGTCCCCATTGCGCATGCGCAAAAGGCAAGCACACGTGCATGAGGGGCTGGCAAATGACGGCCGCACATGCACAATGGGCTCTTGCTTGACGCTCGTAAGCATGAGTGACCGGAACTTTCCGGCAAGTGCCAATCGTGCATGCGTGGCCAGTGCTGTCCCAAAAACTAGGACATTTAAGATAAAAGTCGGGACATGGGACATCTGGTCACCCTACTTTAGAATTAAAAGTTATTGTTTTCATCAGCATCTAAACAGAAATATAAATACTTGTGATGTCAAAAATTCTTCCCCAAATTTTACTTATCAATCGTCTTAGACCCGGATTCATTCAACTCCATTAGGCTATTTACACTAAGCTAAATTAACATTGGGTTAATGCTGCAGTGCCACTTATACAAATAATACAATAATAACCCAGTCATACTCCATTAAATAGTGAAGGATACATTTAGTCAGAGAGTTGGTGGTAATTATATGTAAAAGAGGCGTTTCCCCTAACATTACATATCCACTAAAACCCGTTCAGAGAGATAGATACCTGGGAAATATGCCAATATAAATTATTTGATTGATTATTATTATTTTGCATATCATAATTAGCATATATCCCAGGTATCTGAGGTGGGTTCCTTTTTGTTCTCGTGTATCTCTACACATGTTGTATTAAGGAGTGTTTGGGGAGGTATACAAGTCCCTGGTTAATTTGATAAAAAATAGGACTCTACTCTCCCTCCTTGCCCCAAAACCCACACCGCAGGGTCTTGATGGAAGTAACGCCACCTTTAGGTAAGACATGCTTAACACTAGTGCTAACTTAACCTGACGTTAAGTCTATGCTAATGATAAACAACGGCCATTGTTTTTGCATATAAATTCAGGGAATACAGTGTACATTATTATTCTAGGTAACCTAATGTTGTTTGCCCTGATTTAACTGATTACATAACTACTTGATTAGAAAGCAAAAACATCTCCAGGTTATACATTAAAAAATTTATTTTTTTAAATTTTTATTGAATTTGCATTTTTCCCCATAATCAAAAAAACAAAGCAAACCAACTTTAGGGAACACAAAAGCATAAACTAGAAACATAGCAACATTTTAGAGACAAAACCAACACACCAGGGCTAGTGAACATTTCGGCTTTTCTTCACATCACTTGAAGTCTTAAACTTTGACATCATTATATCGTGTTGTATGTGTATGTTTTACAGCAATACTTTGTGCTCATGATTATCACTGATGGAGTCATAACAGATCTAGACGAGACCAGACACGCCATTGTCAATGCTGCCAAGCTTCCCATGTCCATCATAATAGTTGGAGTTGGTGGAGCTGACTTTAGTGCCATGGAATTCCTTGATGGTGACAATGGAGGCCTTAGGTCGCCATCAGGGGAAATGGCCATCAGAGACATTGTCCAGTTCGTACCATTCAGGAACTTCATGCAGGTTAGTGCGCTTCCAGCAGATTTGCATGATATGACAAATTCAGTCAAGACGGCTCTCTACATATGTTTTTTTTTTTTTTTTTTTAAAGTATATAACTTATAATTATTCTTAGTTTATTGTAGCACTATGTACGACTTTGCAAGATGAGCAGGATATTATTAATTATTACTTGTTGACATTGAACTTCTAATGTTCTCTTGTCCCTGTATTAAAGTCTTTATTTTATTTATTTATAAAATATTTTACCAGGAAGTAATACATTGAGAGTTAGTTACCTCTCGTTTTCAAGTATGTCCTGGGTATAGAGTTAAGATAAATAAAACATGGTTACATAAGTTAACAGGGTATTCATTATATACAAGACATTGCATGCACAGTTAAAGAAAATATATATTATAGGCGTATGAAACAGTTACAGACCAGATTAAAATATAATACACTTTGCTGAAGTGTATCACAAAAAAGCCTGACATTCTGATCAAATCCAACATTCATTATTTTCTGGTGTATGTCAGGCAAGAAATATATATTTTTCAAGATTTCCTTGTTAAAAAAAATATCACAAGGTTTCAGAATAAAAAATATATTTTTCCATGTAGTGCAATACATTTTCAATTGTAAATAGCTTTAGCTTCTGTGCAACTACGGCCTAGATTTTCTAAACTTCAAGATTGATATCACTCTGTGTTAATGGTCAACAAAATTAGCTATTTTTATTGTCGTCTTTGCGAAAGGTTTAATGATGAAATAATTACATTTTATTGCAGCGATACGTGCATTCTAAATTGAAAAGAATCACAAATTAGCATGTAAATGAGTGCATTGACTAATTACATATGCTAGAGGATTAACTTCAGTATGCAAATTAAGAAATAACAGCCAATTACCTATTCACGTGCACAAACTAAACTCAATACCTGGCGATATCGGCTAACGCCAAAAAATATTGTCTTTTTTTACCCCTTACGCTAGCTAGACTGGGGTTAAACCTATCTTGTTTACGTATATAATACATATAAGATAAGACTAGCCAACCTAGATTGAATTTTAAATACGCCACATTAACAATTGTTAACCTCATGGAAACACAACTGGTCAGCTACGCATGGTTAACCCATGACCCGGACACGTGGGCTACCAAAGTCTTAATAATTGCACATATGGATGATAGGATTTTGGTGTTCTATATTGTATATTAACCCCTTTTGGTGCCTGAAGGCATGCATTTACAATGTATTAGTAGGCTCAGCCATCAAAGGGGTTAAATCATTTTCTGCCATAGGGTTTTGTTAAAAGATTTATTACATAACCCTTTGGTAGAAAGTATGATGTCTTCAAACCCCCTCTCCCTCCTCTGCCCCCCCCCCCCCGCCCCACAATTGCATCACTAGCGCTGATTAATGCAGATTTCTATGAGTTAATGCTTTATTGGTATCGATAGTGTTAATTAAGCGGAGTTACCGCTTTTGTGATATCTGCAAATTAGATTGAATATTGCAACCCACATATGAATAAATATGGTGGAATTCTCCCCAAAATATTGCTGTGATCCGAATATTTTATAGCGCAAACTTTTTTTAACACAGCGGTTTTGACCTTTATTACATCTAGGCCTACATTTGCAGAATGAAGGAATGTCATTTTAGTCTATTAAAAGATCAAAGTGTCTCGTTTTAATAATCTAGCTGCTACAACCCATTTATAAAAATGTTATTTTATGGTGAAGGATTATTTCAGCCAATAATACACATCTTTTCATTTTTCAGGCTCCAAAAGAAGCCCTTGCTCAGAGTGTCTTGGCAGAGGTGCCCCAGCAGGTCGTCTCCTACTTCAGCTTGTACAAACTCAATCCACCCAAGGACCCTACTGTGAAATGAAGAAACATCGGGCGGGGGCATGAATGCAATGCTCGCACCTGCTGAAGATTACTGGTTTTATTACTAAATACACATATATTGATTTTACTTTCTGTACATACAACTCAAAATTCTGATGTAAAATGTTAAATGTACCACAGCCCTCAATAAAGTCACATGCATTCTCTTAAGAGTTTTACTTCTTCTGCCTAATCAACTATATCTTGTACTGTTACATGGATATTCTAAAAATACCTTTACTATGGGGTGTATGCATCATGACAATTTTGGAGAGACTCCGGGGCATTGTCACCCTGCACCTATGTATCGAGGCATTTTGCCAGAATTTTTCCCTTTGTGCTCTTGCTCACTACTTATAGAGTGTCAGTAGGAGGCGCTACAGTACATGATGCGCAGACTATAATGCGATGTGGCTCAGTCTGCGTCTCTTTGAGGCACACTGTTTGCCTTTCATTTGCCCCAAAAATCCTCCATCTGAAGTGGTGCAAGTCTAACATTCTCCATCAGATGTAAGAAACAGTAGTTACACCTGCTGCCCCACTGCCGCTCTGTAGTACGCATGCTGTAAAAACACTTCTCTTTACGTTGATGCATAGACCCCTATGTTTTTATGGCAGCTGATATGAATAGCATTTGCATGGATTGGCATGTCGTTAAATATTCTGATTATCATGGAAATTAAAAGATATAGGAATAACTATAGCGTTCAGTTCAGAGAGATATGTTCTTCCAATAATACCATTACACAATTTAATTCATCTTCGTTTAGTTACAATGCGGTATCATTAAAATTAAACTGGCCAAGGCTGCTTCTTCATTGCATTGACTCTTCATTGCATTGCTGAATTTCTGAGGAACTTACCTTCTGTTTATCTGAACTCGTTGCTTGGAATCTATTGAGCCCCTGAAATTCGCTGTAATTAATTCTCTGGAGCACATCTTGGGAGCCCTCCCCCTTTTTTATGTTATAAGGAGTTTTAGGGAAGTACCAGTGGCGCTTGGCCTATGGGAATGGGCCAGAAGATGGGGCTTGTTCCCCTTTCTATTCCCCCCTCCCCTTTTTTCACTCTTTCCTATCCCGTTTGGCTCCATTGTTGTTTTTTCCTTCCAATATTATCTAGTTTCTCCCGCAAATGCATTATACATATCCTCCATTTACTGGATAAGTATCATTTCGATTATTATTTACACCTGTACGTTGTTTTTTTATGTCAGTTATGTGTTTTTTGGACTAGCGCTGCTGTATAACAACCTTCTAGTCAGTAAATATATATTTTTTTCTGATAAAGTCATTAGTTTGTTTTGGTATTTTATCACCCTTTGAGTGCTGGGAACTCCATGTGTATTTTGTTGTTTATCTTGTGGAAATAGGGTTCCTCATTATTCCCTTTGCAACACTTCTTTATATCACTGCAGTAAGGACATATTTTCAATAGCACCATACACCTGTGTCCGTACACTCGTTTTGCGAGTACGGAAACTTATTATTTCCTACAGACCGCCATAGTAGTGACGCGCTGACTCCCCTCACCCAATAGGCAAACAGCAGCTCGCGCATGCGCCTGTCAGCACGTCCTGAACCGCAATACCGGCTCCCTACCTGTACCTAAGCATCGATAAGTGGAAAAAAGGTAGTGCTTCACTTTAAGTACATTTTCTCTTTGCATACAGTACATGCTCAGGACCCATTGCGTACGCTAATGCGTGGTATGCCTGTATTTGTTTTCTAGAGTGCTGTCTATACTGTACTATATACTTTTTGGCCTGCTTTACAAGTTCTCCTGTCTCTTAAGTTTTTTTTAATAAGGATAAATGAATCCCTGTGTACTAATGTGAGCCGATATTAGAGGTTTTAGAAGCTGCAGTGGTGAATACACCGTATGTCATCTCTTCCATCACCCATATTCTTCAAAAAACGTTTTAATATTAAAATCCTTGTTTTGCCAAATGAAGAACCAGATACATTGATACAACCCATGGACCACCTAAAAAGTGTATAAATACTATCATATGACCGTTTTTTTGTTTTTTTGTTCTTTCTCTTGGGTTTTTTGCCACCAGTTTGTCAAACAGTTCGGAGTACTGTACATGTTTTATTGATGAAACCGCCTGGAATATGTTGGCACCTTTTTTGTCTATGCAGCCTTTTTAAAACCTATGTCATTGTTAAACGGCTCAGTTAATCTGTTATCATTTGAAATAGAAATGTGCCTTATTTATAGTAATGTTAAAGTACTTTCTTATTGAAAGTGAATGTATACTTAATTAGTTGTGTTCTTAAGTAATTCTACATGATGGTCTGACTGCAAGTTTGACTTCTGTAATCCTCTTTCCTTGTCTACTATTCATGTCGCTATTGGAACAGTAACTTTGAACACCAAGCCTATACCCTAACCTTGTTATTAAACTGTTTGAAAAAGGGCTATGTTACCATTAATGAAAGTTGCTACTTTTTTGAAAATCTAAATTAATTCTAATTACTGTTTCAAATGTTTGCTTTTAAAAAAAATGTATTTCTCTATTGTCCTCGTTCTTTATTTCACCAGGAATTGTCAAACTAAATTGTGGTTCTGCCAAGCACCTAAAATCTAATTTTACCATGAAGTTAGACTGTTTGACTATTTGTCTCGTAACATCAGTGTACGATACTACTTTTCTCCAATGTTGCCCAACTTTAAATCATTGGACACTTTGTGGCATGGTTACATGGAGAAATAAAATCATTTATATACAGTATGTGGTTTTTGTATTTCCATAGTACTTTCATTTACCTTCCTTTTTCCTGCTAAAGAAACTTGTGCCAAATGTATCAAACTTGAAAATAAGTTTTTTGACCCCGACTGTATACAAAAGATTACAATAATGCCCTGTACTAAATGACATGAATAAATGAAGCTGAATACAGAACCTGTGCTGTATATTCTTTAGATCTGCTTTTAGTATTATTTTGTAAGTGAGTTTTTTTGCATAAACCTATACAGTAATGTACGTGCCATAGGTGATATCAATATCCATGTTTGACTGAATTTTATTACCTAAAAATAATTTCAAACTTGCAACACTAAAAAAAACTGAAAGTAAGCATTATTTTCTGTTCGATATGCATTCCTAGAAAAAAACCCAACTAGAATATCAATAATGTAATTTTGCTACTTTTCTATATTTACATATATTTAAACAGGTTACTAAATGTGTATAACTTTTACATAACTTTTATGCCCAGCAGTGTATAATGGACATGTATTTACATTAAATGTTGACCTAAAAAAAGTGTGTTTCCTTTTTATTTTAGCAGAAAAAGCACATACTACTGAACATGCAAAGTCAAGATATTAAAGCGAACATTTTCATTGCTATCTGAGGCATTCCAAAACTGACCTTTTTATAGAAAAAGGGGCTGCTTGGTACACAGCTTTATCAATAAAATGAAAAATGTGTGAAAAAATACACAGGAAAGACCGCAAATCTAGTTCTCTAGACAGCACTAGATAAAAAATTACCTAAAAATTGGGGGATTCTAACAAACTGGAGCATTACTAATAATAATGTAATAACTTCTCTGCCACTTTAAAGCAGCTGTATGTGCTGCTCAATGGGGTTTGTTTTGTGAAAATAGATGTCTCTCCTTAGCCCAATTCAGTTTGAGGTTACCAGTAGATATAATTTTTTTTTTTTTTTAAACATAAACATTAAATGAAAAAAAAAGCAGAAAAATGCTCATGGTGCAAGATCTTGGCATTATACTGTATGTAACGGGTATTCCCCCACCCAATCGCAAATAGGGTCTCCTAGAGGAAATGCTACTCTGGTCACAAGGCATAATAGTGTAGCGCACCTGCTGGCTTACAGGACTCCTGAGTCTCCCGCTTGATGGTATTATGGGGAAGGTCAGGACAGGCTTCTGGGGACATACCCAGTACGTACTCACGGTGACAGTGCCTCCATCTATTGCAGGCCCCAGGATATGGGGTGGAATCCCTGGAATAGAACGCCCCACTCAGGGATGAGAGATTCCAGTCTCACAACCGCTTCTTTATAATCAGGAACACTTTATTTCCTCTGTAGCACACTGTACAGCATACACAGTCACAGCAGTACTTCTCAAGAGTTCTCCCTCAGCATGACCCTGGCCTTCCACTCCCAGTCAGGGCCCTGGAAGCAGGCCTAGCTCTTCCACTACTCTCTATCAGAGCAGTGGGAACAGTCTACCAGCCTCTCCCAGAGGGAGGGCCTCAAGTCTGCCAGGTCCCTGACAGCTCGGTTAGGTAAGACTCAGCTCCTCTCAGGGTAGGAGCAACTGACTCAATACAGGAAATGCAGATCATTAATACAGATACAACAAGAGCCCGCTCCTGTCCCTTATTGGACACAGGCCTGACTGCACTGCTTTCTCTGCCTCACTGATCTGCAGTGAGTGGGGAGAACCCATCTTAACTCCTGGCAAACTTGCTCTTACCAGGGATTATTGCACAGAAGGAGGACAGAATAATAGCCCAAACCTACCAGGGCTATATGTACAAACTAAACTAGGAAAGATTGTTGCTTTAAACATTCTGTATACAGTGTATTTGATATGAAGTTAATTGATCGTTGTTTTCTTTTTCGATTACAATCATAGCCTAGTGCCCCTGGCTATGGGTTTCCCGGCCCTGGCGCATAAGTCCTGGTAAGTGCAGGCAGTGTTAGGGTTAAACCCTTCCTCGTGAGTCAGCATGAGAGTCCTGCAGCACACTACTAATTGTATCTGAATGTAGCCATAGCCAGGTGCAGGCTAGTGACCATTGAAAGCATCATGCCTGGGGGGGGTGGGTTATAGGTGTCTGCACCGTGGGGTGATGCCTGTTCCACCCTCCGACCTGCCAAGTTTTGGTCAGAGTCACTAACTCCTCCCCCCAGGTATATAAGATGCTTCCTTCCCAAATTATAAAGAGATTCCAGGATGCTCCTAGGGAATGAGATGGTTCTACCTCAACCCATCTGGGGGGTGACCACTAGCCATGCGCCTCAAGCCTTTGAGGGGCCTAGTCAGGGACAAAGTGACCGCAAGATACGAGGGAAGGTGTTCATCTGTAGGGTGTGATGAAGTACCTCTCTTGCGTGGGAGATGGAATCTGCTGGCCTGCGAATAAATGGTACAACGTTCCCTGTCTCATGGTCTAATTTACTGGAAAGAGGTTCCTTTGAGGTCACTCCTCTGCCCCTGGCAGATCCCTACAGGATGGCGGTGCTGCACCAGATTAGTTCCCTTGCCTTTCCCCATAGTAACGTGGAACTTCAGGCTTCCTAACAGACAACAGGTGAGCCTACACAGCACCGAAATACACCCGTAACAGCCAGATATCCCCTGGGGGGGGGGAGGGGGGTGTTACATTTGGAGGCAGTTTGTATTTCTACCACAGTAGCAATGTATTAATTAATTTGCAGCCAATACATCAATATTCATGTTATCTTTTTGTACTTCTCTACTCCTTTTTGTACTTTTCTACCTTTTGCAGAATTTATTTTCGAAGGCTCATTGGTATTAAAATCTTACTGCCCTTGAAGATTATTCTTTCTATCACTGAAAGTTCATGCCTGCAGCTCCAGTCGTTTCTTACAATTGTAAAGTAATCTCCTTTTTCATCAGACCACCCTTTCATTATAACATATTGTGATAGAGTCACTGTCTATCTGTTGGAGTAGTGCAGCTAGTGTAGGTTCCAGTGTGCATGAGGTTAAATTCCTCCTGGAGAGGTTAGCTACAGGTGTAGCTTATTATCATTGAACTCTGAAGGAACAAAGGTTTTAAAAAGCAGGCAAGCAGATACGTGGACTGAGAGTGACCTCTCCAGCCAGGAGGAAGCTGGCTGGCACGTCCCCTATGCCTGCTGGACATTGGTCGCAAAGCCTGCTGGGACTGCCTGGGAAGCAAGGACATGAGTATGCTGTGGAAGCAGGGCAGTTCTGTCCAGATGATTGGATCCAGAGGGATCCAGACTCTGCTGGGACCGGATCCCCAACAAAACATATATGGACTATGATACAGTTGCGTAGTGCATATTTGTAAGCAGAGTGGGTTGTTTAAAGCTGGGAACCAGGTTAGTTGGCCAGCAACAGAGAGGCTTATCCTGACATGCAGTCAGTCTCCAGGAGTAGGCCTTTATTTTATGATTTGTTTTCTTAAAAGGTCGGTGGGCCTGGTGTTATGTTGTTTTCCCCCTGTAAAATAAACCCTGTGTATATTGTCACATAGCGTTTACGGCCTTGAATATGGGACAAAAGAACCCGCAAGGTGACGGAGGAATCACAATATGCAAGGATCTTTAGTAATTAATACTTCTGTTTCTCTTTGATTCTTTGAAGTTGGTGGTTAGCAATGGGAATTGACTTTACAATGCATTAAGATTTACATCACACGGAAGACAATGGGAAAATATAACTATTCTTGTGTCAAAGGGTTTTGCACACAAAAAGTATACAGTATATTTAC
The DNA here is from genome assembly GCA_036426205.1 of Ascaphus truei. Classification (NCBI taxonomy): domain Eukaryota; kingdom Metazoa; phylum Chordata; class Amphibia; order Anura; family Ascaphidae; genus Ascaphus; species Ascaphus truei. Next base: position 55,948,963 of record CM071568.1, on the reverse strand, counting down.
AAAAATTACTAAAATGTACTTAACATATAGCAGTTTATCAGCCATATAATTGTGATAAGGACCACCTCTTCTTTTATCACTCACTCATGAAACATTATCACTGTCTGGAATTCATTCATCTCAGGAACTTCCCCATTTTCAAGACTTGAACTGAAAATCCCCATTTCCATGGAAGCTTCTTCATAGCATGTAATTTATCATTCTTGCATCAATCATTTTAATTGTCTTCTTATACATGTGTATTTTACTTATACTGTCTCCATATGTCGTTCAAAAACAGAATAAAAAAAAGTGCAGAAATAGCAGTCAAAAATGGGCACGTATCAAGAGGTACATGTGCCCTGATGCAGTTGCGTAACAAAATTGCCTTTATTTCTGTCTGAAACATTACATTTATCACGTGTATTTCTACTGTTTTAGAATTTGGCGCATGATGTGCTAGTATTCTGCGCTAAAAAAAATGACTCCACCTTTAAAGTGAATTTTATATTCTGTGAGTTTTTTATTCTGCAAGAAAACGGTGTATATAAGGCGCTACACACCCTATAAGTGCTAACACAATCAATTAAAAGTGACTTTATGTGATAAAAAGTGCATTTAACATAAACGTGCAAGTGCAAATATATAATATAATAAAGTGTAAAAAACCCCTGCTTCTACCCTCCGGTGGGGTTGTCTTCACTCTTCCCCAAATTGTAGAACTTGTATCACACGATCCAGGGGGAGCATAAGGGAAAAAAACACATAAAAAGAAAAACTAAGTGCAGATGTAGGTCCACTGATAAGAATATTCTGAGTATTCAGGTGTCCATAGATGTGTGGTTATATTGTTACATTATGTATAATGAGATGTATTTCGTTTAGAGAAGTTCTATGTATAGACCAATTAATCCCCTATAAATTGTTGCTATCAGTCTCAGATGGAAATTATTGTCATTCTAATATTCTATAATATTTTATACTATTATAGACGTGCTGTCATTTTCTAAGAGGTATTATTGTCATTGTATAACCATATGCAATATACTGTTCCTGCATTGTTGCCTCCTTTGTCCAATATTATGTTAGTATGTTTCCATTTCCCAATTGAATGGCTTAGATTAGGTTTTTTATTGTAAGTGTTTAATTGATTAATTGTTTAATAAATCGAGTTTAGATTAAGTATATATACATGGTATGGGAAAGGGGCAGGTACACTCCTGAGGAAGCCGAATCAACTAACAGGCGAAACGCGTAGAGTTGTACTGCCCACAACGTGACGCAGCTGTGGAGGAAGGCGCCCCTGTGCTCTACACCTTACACCCTGTGCTTATTTGGGCATCGCGGTCGGAAGTGACGACATCACCCCGCGACCGGAAGCGGAGCAGCGTCTCCTGCAAGCGGCAGTAGGAGGCGGTGCGGTGAGAGGCAGTGTGGGCTTTCATCCCGGCTGTATCATCAAGCTTTTATAGCTTTAATGCTTTTTTATTATGAATACAACGTAAGTGTGCATTTTTAAGGTTTATCGATAAATGAAGTCATTTTGCCAGATCTGTGCTACATGCGTTTTTCTCCTTCTCTCGCTGAGGTATATCCCATAAGTGACAGAGGCCATTGGTTTTCTTTCCACCATTCGTTAATTGATCTACACTGCCTGAAAACCTCCTATCCCTTGTGAGTAGGACAGACATAGGAGCCAAGATTGAATAGGGAATATTCTTATCACTGGACCTACATCTGCACTTAGAGTTTTTCTTTTTATGTGTTTTTTCCCTTCTGCTCCCCCTGGATCGTGTGATACAAGTTTTTTATTCTGAACAAAAATTGAATAATGATTTAATTAGGGGGTTGAACTGACCACCAGTGGGCAAGTGAAACAAATAAATGCCCACCTTTCCCCCTGGGGCCTACTTGTGCAGCAGGTCCATGTGATGCGGTAGCGATGCAGGGAGGCTGCCCCTGCCCGGTAAGGACCAGCACTGCAAGTAGGGCCCAGGGAGGGGGTGTTGAGAGAAGGAGGCCTTCAGAAATGCCAGAACACTGTTCTGCCAGCTTAATTATGTGCCGGAACAGCACTCTGGCACATGGAGGATGGGCCCATAAAGGTGGTGGGCCCTTGGGCAGCTGAACCGGCTGTACATATAGTAGGCACCCAATACAGTATTTTTACTTTTTAAAGTTTAAATGGGCCAGTGGCTTCCAGGAGAATATAATACCAGGAAGCTCATGGTTCTGAAATACTCACCCCAGATGTTGCAGAGCTATTTAGAAGTAGATTATGCCACCAGTCAATGGATAAGCAGAACATTATGAACTGCAGCCACCTAATTGACTCAGGAGAATTGATATTGCAAGTAGCATGTTCACAGCATAGTGTATCCCCTCTTACTTCTAGGCCCCAGACTGATACCTATTGGTGAGGTGGGGACCTGAGTCCTTTATTTATAATTGCTACGCCACACGTGGTGGAGGTCAGACAGTGGGAAATAAGCACACACAGTTTGCTTTTATATGACAGTTAGTTTACTAATACTTAAAAACACTTTGATCCTCACCGAAAGATCACTACACATGTACAGTAATACAGCTTATATCACAACAGTACACACAAAAAAGCACGTGTGTATGTCAGTGTCAGTTAGAAGATGGCCACCCAATCCTGGGTATATTGATCTATATAAATGGTGGCGGAACACCGTTGAAGCTCTAAACACACTAACATGTAGCAGGACTTCACAAAAGTCCTACGGTACCACTGTTAACTGAAAACGTTGAGGGACCCCCTGCCATGGCGATTGACACACTGTGTGCGTTCCGGCGCGGATCTGCGGGAACTTGCTGCATCAGGTACTGCTCTCCCACCAGTGGATCCCCGCTCTCTCAGCGGGACTCAGACTGGCCCTGGGTCACACTTGATCAAGCCTGAAGGCATTCTGGCTTGTGCAGCTCTCACTCCGCGTGTCATGGATGTCCCACTTAAAGGCTCCTATCCCTCTTAGTCCTAACTCTTACAGCCCTGGTCATTGGCTGTTATTATGTTCATCACCAGTCACATGTTCATAGCACACTGGAGAGGAACTTGCCACGTGCAGTGTGAATGTGTTGCTTGCATCGCACATGGGGTTATTATAGTAATCAGCATTTTGTATTTTGCTTACATATGCACCCACACACACAAACACACAAACGTAAAGTCTCTTATGTAAAGGTTGTTTGATTCTTGGCTTCTGCTTTTCATTTTTTAATCTGCCCTTGAGGCAAGAAAATATTGTTCATCTTTGTTTTGAAGATGAGCGATAGATATTGAATAATCTGAGTTTGATTTCTGTGACTTTTTTCCAATTTATCAACCATGCATGTTGTTCAGCATTCGATTGCTTCGCTGAAGGTGTTGATGTAGACATTTTCTTGATGGTGCTTTTAAGAGAAGATAGTCAACAGAGGTAATTAAACACATGCTGCTAATACTACCATGACCACAGCAGACAGCTGGGGAGAGCCAGGACAGCTGTCCCAGGGGTCCTGACCAGCACTGGAAGTTTGGCCTGGCCAGAGGTTGAGCCAAACATCTGCATCCAGCTTCTGGGCCTCTGTTGGCTACCGGGTCCCAACTCTCCTTCGCTGTGACCTGGCCTTCACTTAAGCCCCACCCCTGCACACAACAGAAGTTTGGCCCACCCAGAAGTCATGCCCAACTTGTGCATATGCCCAGGGGATCGGAGTGGTACAAGAGCCCTCCACCCAAGGTGAGTGTGAATTTGGGGAGGTGGTTATTGTATGTATTGGGGAAAGGGCGGGTTATTGTATGTATTAGGGTAATAGGATGGGGGGTAATTGTGTGTATTGGGGAAGGGGGGTTACTGTATATATCGAGGGATGGTGGGTTTATTGCATGTTTAGGGGAAGGGGAGTTATTGTATGCATTGGGGGAGGGAGGGTTATTGTGTCTATTGGGGGAATGGGGGTATTGTATGTATTGTGGGAAGGAGGTTATTGTATGTGTAAGCCCTCTTTACCAGGCTCAAAAGTGCTACATTGTGGTGTCTTATTTACAGTGGGGCTCAGTGTCTCTATTTGCCTTCTCTGGGTGCTGGCATCTGGGCTAGCTGGGGCGTGTATGCTAAGATGGGATAATGAAGGGCACCAGGAACTTTATTCGTACAAACAAGAGTATTATCTGTTGCATTGATTGGGATCCACATGCAAGGACATCTTTCTACAGGCAATAATAAGTGGCAAATAATGCAGGCGCACATAGTATTCTTCCCCAGACAGCTATCACCACTATCCTATGGAGGTACTTAACTTGGTAGGAAAAAAAGAACAAACAGCGCACAACTCATAGTGTAATCAATTCAAATTATATTGAAAAGAAGTGAAGGTGGTAGTAAATGCACGTACAGAAAAAATGATGTTATCAGGCAATACATGAATTGTGGCACATGTTACCAACTGAAGTCAGCGTTCAAAAAGGTTCCTCATCCAAATGACAAAAAAAAACAGGTACACCTCAGTGAACCAATTAGGTGCTCTAGAGGTATGTCAATTGCTGGAACATAGCCCATTTCTATATGTATATGTAGTGTGGGTCTCGGGCAAAGGCTAACCTGGTTAGGGCAGTCTCAAACATCAACTTGGCTCCCCAGGAGCACTATAGAGTTAGGAAGGACTCACCCAGGCATAGCCGTCTGTGCCATGCCCGTGACTGTCTCTGTCTGAAGCACCGCCTACCTTCGAACGACTCATCCGTCATGAGGGCAGCCTGTGACCGGCGGTGAGAAGAGATCCAGCTGATCAGGCAACTCCAGCAACCCGGCGTGCGACCGGGAGAAGCAGATACGTGAAGACACCTCGTGGAGGGAAAGAACGCGATGCACAGCCGTGCTGACAAATTGAAGGCTGGTCACAAAGGCCAATCGGCTGAAACGCGTCAAAGTACCTGCTAGCTCCACACACGTTACAATAAAGTTTTTTCTAGTCATCTGACCAGCCTTCAATTTGTCAGCACGGCTGTGCATCGCGTTCTTTCCCTCCACGAGGTGTCTTCACGTCATCCAAATGACAGCTTGATCCAGCATCCACCAGCAATCAGGGGAACCCGTCAGCCACGGACACCGTCCCAGCTTTCCGACACGTCTGTGCTCCGGATATACATCCCGGCTGTGTATCAGATACACCACTCAGCAGCCGCGTGAGTTTGGTAGCCTCTGATCTTCCCACCGATGCCTAACGCTGCTTGCTCGGTCCGGTATTGAATCCGGCTTGGAATTCCCTGCAGTTACCCGATAGACATCACTCGACCCACGTCATAGAGTCATCGTCAGATATACTCCGGGAAGGAACAGTGTAAAGGCAATAGAACGCTGGCTATATTCGCTTAATAAAGCTCAATAGTGCTCACACGATGATAGAGGTGTTAGCTCCATAAACACACATCCTACGCGTTTCGTTATAAACGTCAGGGATATCCCAACGCGTTGCGTTATAAACTTCTTCAGGGATATCACTGAAGAAGTGTATAACGAAACACGTAGGATGTGTTTATGGAGCTAGCACCTCTATTATTGTATGAGCACTATTGAGCTTTATTAAGCTAATATAGCCAGCGTTCTATTGCCACTTTCTTTTCAATATAATTTGAATTGATTACACTATGAGTTGTGCGCTGTTTGTTCTTTTTTTCCTATATTAGCTACATTGGATGTTGAGCCATCTGAAGTAACACAGCAGCAGACTCCATTATTATTATTAAGGTTTTCCTTATTTTCCATCACTTTCCACTTTATTGTTATATATTTAGTATTCCCTGATATATCACTTTAATTAACACTTTAAATAACACACAGAGTTAGCACGTACTTGTTAATGAAACTGATATGGATGAAGGTTAATTTTATTCACTCAAATAATATGTAATTAGTAGCGCAGATTTTTTTCCCTTTCACTTTTGTCACTTTACTTGGTACTTTTAGCACTTGATATGCCTCCTTCCCAACGGGACTCGTGGAAGAGATACTTCTATCGCCAGGGATACATATCCCGTCACCCTGATGTCAATCTAACTGTGCTACTGAGCCTTTTATTTTAAAGGATTCCCCCAGAGTACCATTTATTCTCCTCTTTTATTCAACCTTTGACCATTACTATAGGCCAGGGGTGAGCAAACTTTTTATGCCGAGCCCCCCTTTTTATCCATGAAATTTCTCGGGCCCCCCTGCCTGATGTAATCAAAATCACATGAAAAAAAACCCCCCTTTATTAAACGGTATACAATGTAAATACAAATATGTCTAAGGCCGCGCGTATAGTGCTCGCGATGGAGACGAGTGACGTCACCCGTCGCCGATAGTGAAATTTGTATTTCGCTTTGTGTCGGCGCGGGCGGGCGGTTCAGGTGCTGTCACATGAGGCGACACTCCTGAAAAATCAAATATTGTCGGCTTCAAAAAAATCGCGTCGCCCCGTCGCCTGCACTATAAGCGCAGTCTAAATACTTACATACTTCAACAGCTCGCTCTTGCAAAATTAGGCTGCGTCCACGCTGCTGCATAGAGCGGTGACATCACCAACTCTCCAAGCATAGCACAGGGTGTCCTGCATCATTTTGCAAGCACGAGCGAGAAAGTGTTTTCACTTTTTTTTTTCTTCATTATTTCTGTACATTCATAGTATGATTGATATAGTGGCAGCCGACCCTTTCACTTGCAGAGGATTGCAGCGAAGCAGGTTGCCAGTGGAGGAAAGCAGGAACACAGGGCTATTGTAGGGCAGACACCGGAAGGAGGGGCATTTGACATCATAGCGCTGGGGCGTGCTCCTACCCCGTACCTCCATATCACGTGGCCGCCACCTGCACTATCCCGTTCGGCCGCCCGCGCACATCTTTTTTGCCACACGCGTCCAGTTTGTGCACCGCTGCATTTAATCACAACTCCCACACACCCCATCAACCCCACACACCCCCTCAACCACATACACACAACCGCCCCACACACACACACACTCAACCCTCCCCCCACACACACACTCAACCCCCCCCACCCACACACACACTCAACCCCCCCCCAACACCCCACTCAACCTGACCCACACCACACGTCAACCCCCCCCCCACACACACCACCCCTCAGACCCCCCCCACAGCCCACCCACACACCCATACACCCATCAACACCCACACACACCCACACATCCACACTACACCCACCACACACCCACACACACCCACACCACACACACACACACACACACACACACACACACCCACAACACACCCCACCACACACCACACACAACCACACCCCCCTAACCCCCCCACACACACACACTCAAAACACCCCCCCCCCCACACACACACACCTCAAACCCCCCCCCCCCACCACACACACACTCAATCCCCCCCACACACTCAACACACTCATCCACCCTACACTCTACAAAAAACCCCCCCCACACACACTCAACCCCCCCCCCACACCACACTCATCGCCCCCCCCACCACCACTCATGCCCCCCCCCACACAACTCATTCCCCCCCTCCACACCACTCACCCCCCCCCCACACACACTCAACCCCCCCACACACTCCCTCTTCCTCTCTGTGTCCCCCCTCTCCCTCTCTGTGTCCCCCCCTCCTCTCCCTCTCTGTCTCCCCCCTCTCCCTCTCTGTGTCCCCCCCTCTCCCTCTCTGTGTCCCCCCTATCCCTCTAATTTACATCTAATTTTTTTTCTAAATTATTGAATCACACGCACACACGTACACACGCGCACACACACACACACACGCACACACACATGCACACACACGCACACACACACCCCTGATTGTAACTAAGCCTGCTCAGGTCCCCCATGTGCTGCTGAAAACGGACGGCTAACAGACAGGAGGAGGAGGGCTTGTCTGTGTGTAGGGAAGGCCCCGCAGCAAGGCCCCGCCCTTCTGCAAGACACAGAGCAGAGAAGCAGCCTCTGCACGGGGCTTCTGGCCGCCCGTGCACAGCTCTGCCCGCCCCCAGGTTTCCCCGCATGCAGCCCGCGCCCCCCCTTCATAATCTTGCGCCCCCCAGTTTGCGCACCGCTGCAATAGGCTATGACTAGAAGGGGCAGGTTCCCTAACTATAAAATAATAACATGGACCAGACATCCTTCAGCATATAACAAAAGACATACAGTACAGTATAGAACAAAGGACAAAAAGGCCTAGTGCTACATCTAACTTGACATATTATATAGTTAAATACTTATCTGTTTATAAGCAAAGGTCATTTTGTTCAATTCTTTGGACAAAGTATTTTAAGCCTACAACCACTTCACGGCATGGCCCATCTGTAGATCCTATTCCTGCTGCACCTGAAAAAAGCTCACCTAACCTCTCTAATGGACGGAGGGCTGTATTTAATAGACTGGTCACTAACAGGTGCTTAGCAAGAACTGCAATTAAAAAGGTGAAATGAGTGAGCTTGGAATCAGGGAGGAGGAGTCACTAACCTCCAAGTTGCTCTACCAACTGAAATTAACAAACGCACATAGTCACTGTAACCTCAGAAGTTAAATCCACCACATCGTATCTTCCTTAAACATATAGCTCTACAAATAAACATCAGAGAGACTCTATTGCTGGGATTCACTACGCCACAATAAGGGAAGTCAGAACTCGATCAGGTGTTAACTGCCTTGACTTATGTAGCGCACTTTCCGCCACCTCCTGGGAGATATGACGGCTACCGTGTATGTTGTGCGCTACCTGCGACTCCCAGGAGGCCTGGGCCTCTGCTGCTGGGAGCCTGGGGCTCTGCTGCTGGGAGCCTGGGGTGTGCCTGATCGTAGAGTGACAGCGCCTCCACCTGTTCAGGATCCTACTATGTGGGATAACCCCGTTACAGGACCCTATGCAATAAAATACACACTGATGATAATAACAATTTACTGCATGCATGAAAAGAGTAACCATAACTAGTCCCCACCATTTAGGCCACGCAAGGCCATGCCCTCAACCACAATGTCCACACTGGGTAAATAGTCCCCAAATTACTGCGGGGCCCTTGGGCCCCCAACCACCCTGGTGACCGCAAGTAGCAACCCACCCAATGTGTGAGACAGCGCTGCCCCACTAATGTGTGTACAGTTGGTGCACTTGTCGAGGTGAGGTACCTGCCGGGTTCTCCAAAACCCGGTAACGCCCCAACGGGTGGATAGGATCCACTGATCCAGCACCGGTTGTGGTGTAATGCTTGCGAGCCCACAAACGAGACCTGACCCCGGCACTGAGGTGGGAAGGACTATACCACGCACCCACAGTAGCGGGGGCGTGTCCAGAAGGTGGTTTATCAGCGTTGCTGGGTCTGGGTATGAGAGAAAGGATAAACTGATATTTGCCGGTATCCGTGGGTTGGAGATGTACACTTAGTTGATGTCCGTAAGCCAAAGGTCTGGGATTGGAGGGATACACGTAGTTGGAGTCCATAAGCCAGGGGTCGAGAGCCAGAGAGAATCCACAACAAGCCGGTTAGGTACACAAAGGCTTAACTGCAAGAAACTAGACAAGGCAAGGCACACACAAGGCTACACTTCGTTATGCTTAGCAAGGTATGACAGGAAGAGGCAGTCCTTTATAGGAGACAGGAACCTGTAGGAGAGGAGGCGGAGCGGAGGCAGGGCCTCCGCAGATGCCAAAGATAGTCTGCAGGAGACAAGCGCTCATAGCTAGACTTGCCACGCAGCTGGGGCTCGTTGCGCACCGTCATGCGCATGTACAGCGCACAGCAGAGGTGCGGCCCGTCCGAGGGGGCGGAGCTATGCTCCGTGACCGTGCATAGAAGGAGCGGGTGCGCGCGTGCTCTGTAACAGGAGCGGGGATGCGTGCATCAGCGGGGCGCGGATCTTCGGCAGCTGCCACTGCAGTACTAGTAGGTAAGCGAGGAGGGAACACGCCGCAAGGGACGCGGTCCCCGATTCCTCACATGTGGTCAGCGACGAGTCCACCTCCGCATTGGGTGGTGTCCAGCTGGAGGGTCCCACACTGAAGAGAGTCTCTCATATGTAGCTGATGGTCTGGTCCCAAACCACCTAAGTTCCTGGGACCCTTCCCTATTTGTGAACAAATCAATCCTGTGGCATTCCGGCTCCAACTACCACCCAGTAGAAGATTCCCAATGTCTTTCATGTGTCCCTCTTAAAACCATTAATCTCCAGTCACTTCTTTCCGGATCAGACTCGTAAACCGGATCCCATTACTGTACAAAATAACGAGGAATACGAAATTCACTCTCTTTTGGATTCTCGCCTATCCAGGGGTCAGCTCCAGTTCTTGGTGCAGTGGAAGGGCTTTGGCCCTGAAGAGAGATCCTGGGTACCTTCAAAGGACATTCATGCCCCGGCCCTTCTTAAGTCCTTCAGGAAGAATTTTCCAGAGAAACCGTTCTTGGACCGTCCTGAGGCCGTTCCTGAAGAGGGGGGTACTGTCAGGAATCGGCGTTCTCCTCACTTCCCACACAGAGCACTCCTTCTCCGCAGGGAGCCCCTGGACACACAAAACAATCCTGCCTTACCGGCCTCCACGGCTCCTCGCCCCTGCCGCCGTCGCGGGATCACTCCCCTCGGCGATTCCTCTGCTCAGCGCCGGGCGCGCCCACGCCCTCCTGCACGCACACCTACACGCACGCCAGCCTCAGACGTTATGTGCATGCATTCCCAGCTTACAGAGCACACGCCTAACAGAGCACTTTTAACCACTGCTCCAGCAGTGAGGCGTTGCCCCCAAGCATCACACAGTTCCATGCAAATCAATGATTACACTCAGCTGGGCTGTAACACCTCCCTCCTATCAGGGAGGACTCCTTGCAGTCCTCCAGGCCTGACCCCTTTTCCCATTGGCCTGCCCAGCTTTATTATGCCTGTGCTTCCCATCACTCGTCGCTCGACATAGTTCTGTATGGAAGCATTTGACTACTCTCTCAGTGACTCCTCAGGTATTGACGCGGATTGGACGACTACCCCCTCTGGCTCTCGACTTCGGCACTACTTGGACTTCGTGACTTCTGGCATCCCTGTAACACGGCTTATACCTTTGACCATCCGCAACTCTCCAATCCCTGATTTTGGCAACGGCAATAACTACTCCTCCTCTACTACCGGTACCGGCAAGTATTGTCTTCCTTACTATACCTGGCCTGGCAACACTAACACCACACTCCGGACGCGCTCCCTTTGCTGCGGGTGCGTGTATTCCTACGGCCCACCTCAGCACAGGGGACGGGTCTGGTCTGCGGGCAGCACCGGCGTAACAACTGGTACTACAGGGGAAGTGTCCCTAACTGATGGGCCTGTACCTGCAGCAACCACAAGCTGAGGTGAGTCAGAGCCTAGCTAGGACCAAAGGGGGTCTCTAGCCTAGTGCAAGGGCCACTGACACCCTGTACACTCACACCCTACCTTCTGATGTCCCAGCTCCGACTGGCGTGCTCCAAGTGTGCGAATAGTATCTATATCTCTGCTGCAGGGAATCTCAGTGCCCTATTGGCTGCTGTGGTCCATGTGATGCTTCAGCCCTATGGTCTTCTGGGAGCTGTAGTCCTCCTGCAAGGTTCCTAGGCAATGGCCACCACTCTCCTGCTCTCTGCGCATGCGCGACTGCACTGCACATGTGCGGCAACATCTATCATGGCAGCGCCATGTTATGGGAGCCGCCATGGACTGTCGGCAACCTCGCTCGCCTTCCCTAACTGCCCGCAGGCTCCTGCATCTCCCTCCACGCTCCCCCCAGCCTCTGCTGCCAGTCACAGCTGCAGCAAGAGGTAGGGGACAACTGTGGGATCAGGGGGGACCCAGGTTAGACTTATATGGCAGCTAACACTTGATCAGGCTCCAATGAAAACTTTGTGAATCCCCCACCATGGCTGCCATTTCCCCCCCCCCCCTCCTATAGTCCCAGTTTGTCTCATTGTCATCGTTTCCCCTGCCAAATAAGGGAAGGCACATCTTTCAGATTTAAATTCATCGGTGTTTGCCATGATATTCTATCCGAAAGAGCAGAGATATATAGAGGGACTTTCTCTCACTTATAAAGGCGATCAATCAATTGAAATGTTTGGAGATTTTATAGAATCGGCCCCTTAGAAAGGGTCAGTGATTACTCTTTGTAGGATTGTGGAAGGATCCTTTCTAAGGGCAAGGAAGGCATTTTTAGATTGCTTCTATAAAAGTACTTTTACATTCATAAGGGTTTTATATAAAAGTCTGATTGTAAAAGTGGGTTAAAACTGGTAAAAAGAACAGTTTTTGAATCAAGAGAGGAAAAATCCATTTGCTTTAAAGGCGATTTGTTTGGCATTTTACTTGTTTCTTCCACAGTTTTGTAGCCTGGTGATAAATAGCCCATTAGGAAACGAGCACACGCAAAATGTACACATCGGGTACCACGTGCTGATGTCACAATGTCAGCGACAGTCTACTGTATACTCCAGGCAGCCGAACGAGTCCTTCTAGCTCCACATGGTACTGTACCAGTGTGATGGGCTCTCTCTGCAGATCGATTACTAACAGATATTATACCTCTACCTAGATTGCGCTACTAAGTATAGAATTTAGAAATAGGGACTTCCTTTTCCCCAAATTTCCTGCATAGCAGGGCACAGAGCAGGAGATTCGAACGTCAAGCAAGACAATTCTGGAATTTGTATTTATGGAAAATTGAATGACTAATTAAAGGGATCTCCCTCACCCACTGAGCTGGGGCCCCCCGGACATGTCCGGGCATCCCAGACGGTAGTTATGCCACTGACCTATTCACTTTTAGTGGGCTTTGTTTAACCAAATCTTTCATAGCTACTGCCGTATGCCCCACATTTACAGTATATGCAAAGCAGTGTGGAGAAGCCTGGTAAACCATCAATGACCACCAGATGTCTCCAGTTATCCAGTTTAACAATGTCTTCTAGCCTTCTTTGCCACATTACTTCATAACACAAAATTTACAGTAGTTGTACCCTGACTCACATTTCCCAGGGACACAGGAAGAAAAGCATACAAGGGATATCTGTAAATACTACACCTTTGTTCAGTGTATTCATACAGTAGATACAATGACTTATGACTTACCCTATTGAAGTATTGCTCAATTCTAGAATGAAGAACCATTATACACATAAAATATTATATATATATATATATATATATATATATATATATATATATATATATTCAGGGTTTTATTTTTAGCGATAACCGCTTATGGGCTAATTGAACAGTACAGGTAGTCCTCACTATCCAATGTTTCACTTTACCATGCATGGCATACCCAACGCTTTACAATGCAATCCTAAGGGCCGTTTTTCAATACCGGAATGCATGATCCGATGCCTGAATGTGTTATGCAACACTCACCGCCACTGATTAACACGGGACTCACTTTACAACGGTTTCACTATCCAACGCTACTTCCAGAACGCATTCCGTTGGATAACCGAGGACTGCCTGTATCTAGTCACTGTGTTAGGTTTGTTGAAATCCAAGGTTATGTAACGGGTATTCCCCCACCCAATCGCAGATATAGTGTGAGTGCGGAGAACCTACTGTTACCAGGTGTGGTGCTTTACCTGTTAGGCTCACAGGAGGGCTGAGCTTCCGCCACGGGGAACCTGGGGCAAGTATATTATGAGTAACCCTGTACTCGGTGCAGCGCCTCCACCTGCGATGGCTCCCACCAGAGGGGGAGTGGTTCCTCGCAGGACAATATATATCACTCAACACACAGTATATATAACCACCAATACCTTTACTTGTGAGCATAGGAAACGTACTTGCATATAACATCAACAGATCAACAGGTGTCCCTCTCTAGAGGAGACACTAACTAATGCGTCTCGCAGGACGCTACCCCCTTCACCAGGTGATCCCACCCCGTGTCCAGTAACCACATACACAATATGTCCGCACCCTTAAAGGGAGAGGATATGTGAGACTGCGCAGCCACTAGTCCCGCAATAATAATATGTGTAGGATCGTTGGTGCACTTGTTGATGAGGGTTACCTGTCGAGCACTCCAGTGCTCGGGCCTGCAACGGAGCTTCGCAAAGGATCAGATGACGGATGAACACAGGAACTACCGTCCGGGGGCGATCCCACCCGGATGGCCTCTGCAGCAACAACAATAATCTGCGCCCAACCCTCTGGACGGATGCGCAGCATCTGCTGAGTCCCTAACTAACACTAATAGTAAGGGTGAAGCTCGCTGCTACTATATGCCGTCCCTACAGCACAGCAACCTTAAATGTCTTCAGGGGAAACTCATAGGGGCCTACGGGGTAGCCTGTCCTATGCAGGTGGGTCACTGACCCCCTGCACCCACACTACCTCTCCCCTCACCACCCGGGTCCCCTCTGACTAACTCCTACCTAATACTCACAACACCTGCAGCAACGCACTGCAACCTTACACGATGCCCTCTTGTCAGCCCTCACAGCACTGACAGCTGTGACCTGACAAGAATGCACACCACACGCACCTAAGGGCACAGTCCCTAACCTAGGGGCCGTCCCTTATCACTTACCCACTAACCTGGTGGGGAGTTGGGGCCTGTCTGGGACCTGGGGAACCTTACCTGGTGTAGGAGCCACTTGCTCACTACACCCTTCCTTCCCCTTCTTGCTCCCAGCTCCAACTGCCGTTGCTCTAAGCCCGCGAAATGTATCAATCTGTCTCCAGAGCAATCCTTCAGCCCTATTAGCTCCCTGGCGTCACGTGGGGCGCTGCTGAGGCTCATGGGACTTGTAGTCCCTTCCAAGAGCCTTCCCTGGTAGGCTAGTGTTCACGCGCTTATCACTGCGCATGCGCAATGTCCCTGGCTGGCCGCCGCATGCAGGGACTCACTGCGCATGCGCGAGCACATAGAGATTGGCGGCGCCCTGCCGCCCTGCTTCGGGAGCGCCGGGAGCCCTCGCAACGCGATCGCGGCCCTGGCAACCGGCCGCGCGCGTCCCCGGCAACCCCCTTGAAGCCAGGTCCTCGCCGCTCCCACTCTGGTGATCGGCCGACGGGACCGCCATTGGACACGGCGGCCCCCGTGATTGCTAGCAAGGTGAGAGGGGCTTGACTGGCAGGGGGGGCCTGGCTACAGTTATTTAACCCCTTCACTTTTCATGTCCATGGCCAAGGGAATATTAAGATTTTTGCAATAACATTTTTAAACTGATTTGTTTGTCAGTTTTGTGGTAAATCCTAGTGACACATATAGATGTTGCAGCTGTTATTGCTCCCGTTGGCAGAGACCGTTGTAATGGCATTTGCCGTGCGTGATAGTAGTGCAGGCAGAGCTCCTGCCTGTAATATCTCTTACACTTGTATTAGGTGTTGGTGCCACGTGCATATTAGGTCGTGTGACGTCATCAATCTCATTAACATGCAAAACATATTGGGATTTTTAATTTATTTTTTTGTGAAGCAGTATGTAATACGGCTATCTAAATTGTTATCTGAAATTGCCATATTACACACCATATAACACGTAATTTTGTTGCTTTTCATGTGCTGTAGGTAATATTTTTACAACAATGATACAACCAGGCACGGTTATATTTTCTTAAAGTAGGTAACCAAAGGTATCTTGGGAAAGGTCACTTGAAACTGTCATACAAAGGCTGACTGTATGGATTGCCCCTTGCTATGACACATGCAATAAGTATAATTATATTCTTCTTTGCTAGAGTAACATGCACTTTGACTCTCTCTTACAAATATGGGGACCTTATAAATGAGAGAGGGCACAACCAACGTCAATCAAATGTAACCTTACATTTGCATTAATAAAAATGTGCCAGGGGGATCTTGTGAAATAGAAATGGTCAAACGCAATGTAGATTCAAATGTATGTGCTACATGTTTAGGTATTGATTTTCACAGGACCACTCAAAAACAATTGTGTGTCTGTGTGTGTGTACACAAACAACTAAAAATACCAAAAACTGGGCTGCTCTCTCTCTCTAAACTTCAAATTCCCCTCTACCCCTCTGGCTGGGGTAGAGGGGGAAAGAAGGGTGTGTGTGAAAACAGAACTCATTAGTAGTCAGTGTAGGGTGACCAGTCGTCCCGGTTTTGCCGGGACAGTCCCATTTTTTTCAGTCCTGTCCCGGATTTTTCGGTCCTGTCCCGGATTTTCTCATTGGCCCCATTTTTTAGTTGTGTTTGCGGTGCGCTGGGGTACCGGCGGCAGCGGAGGCAGTGAGGAGGAGGACGCGAGGATGAGGCATCACGGCCGGTGAGTATTTTCAGACGCCAGGGGGTTGGGTTTCTTACTTGAATATGTCGGGCCGCTGGGGAATGGTGGAGGATGCCGGGGGCGGGGCTTTGGCTCTTCCCTGCTTTCCCCCCCACCTGGCCCCCCCTTCCTCCCCCCGAGCCCGCTCACAGCCGCTCGCGGCACTTCCTGTGCCTGCTGCTAGTGAGCGCGTGACACAGACTCTTCCCGCTCCTCTACTGGTGGCTGCGCAGTGTCCCGCTTCTGCCCCGGGTCCCCATGGCTGGCCGCCCGCATGGGGTGATAGTAGGTAGGTGTGGGGGTGCGCCCGCTAGGGGGAAGGGGGATGTACCCTTGCCTCCTGTCAGGTCCCTTCCCCTGTCCCCTTGGTGCGGGAGATGAGCGGGGGCGGGCAGTGGTGATGCAATGCTGGCGGGTGTGTGGTGGGTGCAGGGGGAGGCGGGAGCAGCCTGCTCGGATCGCCAGCCTTCCCTCCCCCCGTCCCCAGTCACTTACATCCTTCGCTGCATCTCTTGCTCCACTTTGTGTGTTTGTGTGTATATATCTGTGTGTGTATATATCTGTGTTTGTATATATCTGTGTGTGTGTGTGTGTGTGTGTGTCAGTGTGTGTGTGTGTGTGTCAGTGTGTGTGTCAGTGTGTGTGTGTCAGTGTGTGTGTCAGTGTGTGTGTGTGTCAGTATCAGTGTGTGTGTGTGTGTATCAGTGTGTGTGTGTGTATCTGTG
>CM071568.1:55861454-55926454 GCA_036426205.1 Ascaphus truei | reverse complement strand
CTCCAGTTTTGGGGTGCACAGTAAGAGAAGGAGGAACGGCCGGATACTTTGTTGAGCCTTGGGACCATGAAAAGTCCCTTGGAGTCAGATCTCAGGTGATAAGTGTTGCATGTGGTAGGGGTGAGGAGCTTGTTCAGATACGGGCAGATATAGAACTTTTTCCCACCAACAAATACAAACTTCAGTCTTTAAAATGAATTAATTTTATTAGACTCTGTTTTGTATGTATGTATGTCTTTATTTATATAGCGCCATAAGTGTACATAGCGTTTCTAAAACAATATAGCCGATTACTTTTCACATGGATGATGGTCAATCCTATAAACCTATACTGCACCTACAGTATACTTACACCTGGCTGCAGCGTATGGCCCCTCTGCGGACCGTTCTGTATGTACCTGTAGTTCTCACGTCGGTCCATTATATGGTATCTAAACCTGCAGCAAATTTACACTTCTTCAGAATCAATGTAGTTAACGGAACATCGGAAAATGATAGTGCACAAGTGAGATTTGTCTAGTGAGAGTTGACAGATCTTCACTTATTGGTTTTCCTAGAAAAAGTGTATTATCAGCTTCCTAACACTAAGCTCCCATTATTTTTCCTGTTTGACAGTAATTAATTTGGAAAACAATAATTATAAATACATGTCCCTATGTATGATACAAATTACTCCAGTAATATATTTGTTCTAAAACACGTCATTATTTAAATGATAGACTTTCAAAAATACAATACACAGTATAAACATAAATATAGTGTTTCATAAAACAAATACAAGATTAATGGAAAGGAGAGAGAGAATATCCAACAACTTACTCAAAGGGTAATTTACAATATAACAATGGAAAAATATAAAGAGGAGCCAGTGTTAAAGGTAGAGGGCCCTCTAACCACTTCCAATATCACATTATTAAGAAGAAATAACACGGCACACTAAAAAATATGCCAATAATGTTTTAGAAGTATCAAAATGAAATGACAATAAATCATTTTACAAATAAATTATAGAAATACATCAAGCAAAAAATAATAATAATATCACAGGGACAGACAACATACCAATGGCAATGAGGCACTGGTGTGATGTTTCGGGGTACAAATCTCTTGAAATGATTATATATATATATAGTTATAGTTATGTGCTGTATTTAATACATTTATTTTCATTCACCTGAGTGCTGTCTCCCTTTTTGCTGCTATGCGGTAAGTATAAATATATATATATATATGAGTATAGATATAGAGATTATATATATCATATATATATATATAGATATATATAGTCTAGATGATATATATATATATAATAGATTATATATATATAATATATATATAAATAATATATATATATATATATAATAATTAATATTAAGGTTATGGGGGGTAAAAAAAGTGACAAAAACCTCCACAGTAAAGCATAAAGCAACTGTAAATATTACTGTATGTTCATTTGCATGTCTAGACAGGTCTGCAACCCTGTCTTTCACCATTATCGCCCAGCATACAGCGCTTCACTGCCAGCAAGGGATTCTAGGAACAGACATGCAAATGAGCACATCAGTGCCACCTTTGTCTCAAGCTCGTATTACACAAGCAAATCCTCAAGCCAATGCATGCTGTTTTTAACACAGCTTTTAGGCAGAGGCTGGGATGAGAGGCAAAGCCATCTAGTCTCAAACCAGCTTAGCCATTACAACCAACCTCACACTGATGATACCCATAAAGGTTGACACATGTCTGTGAGGGGGTTTAATGGCTTTGCATCTCACCCCAGCCTCTGCCTAAAAACTGTGTTTAAAACAGCATGCATTGGCTTGAGGATTTGCTTGTGTAATACGAGCTTGAGACAAAAGGTGGCACTGAGTTCTCATTTGCATGTCATTTCCCAGAATCCCTTGCTGCAGTGGAAGCGCTGTATGCTGGGTGACAATGGGGAAAGACAGGGTTGCAGACCTGTCTAAGACATGCAAATGAACATACAGTAATATTTACAGTTGCTTTATGCTTTACTTTGGAGGGTTTTTTGTCACTTTTTTTTACCCACCATAACCTTAATAATTGTGGTGATTACCTAGTCTAGTCTCAAACCAGCTTAGCCATTACAACCAACCTCACACTGATGATACCCATCAAGGTTGAAACATGTCTGTGAGTGGGTTTAATGGCTTTGCATCTCATCCCAGCCTCTGCCTAAAAGCTTTGTTTAAAGCAGCATGCATCGGCTTGAGGATTTGCTTGTGTAATACGAGCTTGAGACAAAAGGTGGCACTGAGTGCTCATTTGCATGTCATTTCCCAGGATCTCTTGCTGCAGTGGAAGCGCTGTATGCTGGGCGATAATGGGGAAAGACAGGGTTGCAGACCTGTCTAAGACATGCAAATGAAAATACAGTAATATTTACAGTATATATATATAGAGGGTTTTTGTCACTTGAGTATATATATATATTTTTTTTGCTTGATCTATTTGAATACTTGATTTGTAAAATTATTTCTTGTAATGAAATGTTGATACATTGTTACTATTTTTTTAGTGTGCAGTGTAATTTCTTCTTCAAGTTGGGGTTTCATAAAACAAAACATATTATTTATTCAGGGTGCTCTGTTCATACAGTAAGTAGATTGTAGGTATCATATTTTACCAAGTGTTTTTTCCCCCTACATAAACACTTCCTAAAAATTAGTTTTATGCCATAAAGAAAGGCTGAACATTTAACCCTTTTGTGAGATTTTAGCATTGCCTCTATCATCTGTCATACTTTAGTATACAATCATTTGTTTCTATCAAGGTGTGAAAGATATCTCATTCTCTCCAAATGTTACATTATTTTTATTGTAGTGTTATTCGGTCTTGACCACGTGAGAGTCCTCTACAACTCTATTCTTTCTTTATACTTTCTCTGACTTCAACAGTGAGAAGTTCCCCTTCTCCAGCATTGGGTGATGGGGACATGCTAATAATATAGGACTTATTCTTGGTCTCTCTTAGGCTGTCTGTCTTAGATGAGGTTTCTTGCAATGGAAGTACATCACCTGGGCTTTCCTCTTCTCTCTGAATGTATTTTGCTTGCTTTGATTGATCATGTGGTTCTCTCTGTTTCTCCTTAGAAACATTACATTTCTTCTTTTGTTCTTTGGAATGTGATGGTGCTACTTTGCTGTAAATCATCTTTGAAATCTTGCTAGGCTTTTGGTCTTCTTCCTAAAAGAAGATATGCATTTATTTGTATATAGCTATTCTATAAATACATTTATGTAATGTCACAGATAAATAATATATGCTTCTACTGATGCCACAGATCATGTGAAATAGTTTTGCAGTTTCTTGTTATGAATAGCCATCATAGGTGCAGTATATCAGAATATATGTACAAAGTGTACTTATCACTGGTAGATTAATAAACCAGTGAATTACACCTCCCTTCTCTCAGTTACATCAAAGTAAAAATCTATTGCATTGTACATGAAGTAAATCTGAACCATTAAAACAGAGAACCATGTAATGTGAGGCCGGAAGCCTTAGAACTTGCAAACAGTGTACGGGTGACATAGCTCATAAGATAAGCTATATTTCAGAGCTTGAATTTGGAGAAATGAAAAAGGATTCTCTATGCTGCTCCTATTTTGCAGATATTTTTTTTTGTGAGCTGTTTTTGTGTCATTTAGCAGCAGAGCCGCCAACAGCAATCATGGGGCCCAGGACAAATGAAAGAAGTAGCCCCCCCGCAACCCCGAATCCATAGCGCACCTACCATGAAATTTTTTTTTAGCGCTCAACTTTTACTTAACTGTTTTCTTCTTATTGTAATACGGAAACAAACATTACAATGCAATCTGTTTATTTTTATATTTTCAACAAAAGACAAAGATACCCAATGCTACATCAAATGTGACAAAAAGTCTGGGGGGGATTCAGTATGGGACTGTAGGTGGGGAGGGGGTTAAGTATGGGCCTGGGGGGTTAAGTATTGGCCTGGGTGACTGACTGCCTATGGCTGCATGACTGACTACGTTGGTAGGTGACTGACTGCCTGGGTAGGTGGGTGACTGATTGCTTGGGTGACTGACTGCTTGGGTGACTGACTGCCTGGGTGACTGACTGCCTGGGTGGGTGACTGACTGCCTGGGTGACTGACTGCCTGGGTGACTGACTGCCTGGGTGGGTGGTGACTGACTGCCTTGACTGCCTGCCTGGGTAACTGCCTGCGTTGGTGGGTGACTGACTGCCTTGGTGGGTGACTGACTGCCTGGGTGGGTGACTGCCTGGGTGGGTGGGGGACTGACTGACTGCCAGGGTGGGTGGGTTGACTAACTGACTGCCTGGGTGGGTGGGTGTGTGACTGACTGCCAGGGTGGGTGGGTGACTGACTGCCAGGGTGGGTGGGTGACGGACTTACTGCGTGGGTGGGCAGGTGAGTGACTGACTGCCAGGGTGGGTGACTGACCTTGACTGGGTGGGTGCTGCTTCCTGCTTCCCTGCTCGCCAGATGCTTCCCCCCCATAACCCCGATCCCCGCGGCTGCTGCCTGGGGTGGGAGTTGGCTCAGTGGGGTGGGGGGTCAGGAGGCAGGCTGGGGAGGGCGTGGGAGGTAGGCTGAGGGGGGCTGAGACTGGCAGGCTAATTCCCGTGGGAGCATTTCCCCCTGGCCCCTGGTCCCCATGGTTGCTTCCTGGGACAGGAGGCTGGCGTGGGGGGAGCTGGGTTGGCGGGTGCGAGGGGAGCTGGGTTGGCGGGAGTGGGGGGAGCTGGGTTGGGGGGCGGAGGCTCGCCACTGCGCTTCCCCTCCGTCCCACATTGGGAGCGTGGGGGGAGCAGCCCACAGGCAGCAGACCGGACACCCAGATTTCCCTGCGCATGCGCGCCGAGACCTCTGCTCTGCGAATGCGCACGGGGATCGCCGGCAATTTTTTTTCTGCCACTTTTTTTTTTAAATGAAACAGGAACGGCCATGCAGGGGGCCCGAGCAGCCGAGCCCCCTGACTCACCGGGTCCGGGACGCCAAACCTGGCAGATCCCCCCCTGTTTGCGGCCCTGCTTAGCAGGATAGCACCCCAGTAAATGTATCTTGCAATAAATGCTTAAATACAAATTGACACTGGATAAGATGTAAGGGGTAAAACCTACAGTTGCATACACTCTACCGCCTTATATGTGAATGCTTTGGAGTTGGCAGCATTACTGGTATTTTGAAAGTGTTTACAGTGGTTTTTATGGTTCTGATTGTCCAGTCTAATTATTGCTGAGTGCTTAGCAGCCTTGGTTAACTCTGATAGTCGGTGAATGCTTAAATCATCTCACCAACACTATTCTAATGTGTTCAGTTATCATGATCATTTTCAGGTCTACAATGTACTTACAGTCCCTCTCAGAGCAAAGATGAATGAATGCCAAATCCATAAAGAGGTTTACTGGTTAAGGTTTGTTAATTGTTTTTTATTATGTTTATGTACTTTTTTTGTAACGGTCTGTTCTGAAAAGCTGTGTAATAGTTCAGGCATAAGCTTATAGGGGTTGTCCATGTTAAAATGGATAAGAAGCAAAAGGTGACACTGTTTGCTCATTTGCATGTCATTACCCAGAATCCCTGGCTGCAGTGGAAGGACTGTATGTTAAGACAGGGGTGCGCAAAATGGGGGGCGCAAGATTTTTTAGGGGGGGCGCGGTAGTTGCAGAGGCTCCGTTCTCTTCCCCAAGGCATTTAAATTAAATGCCGGGGGTTCCTGTGAGGCCTCTGTAACTTCACTTACCTTGTCTCCGTCAATGCATCACCATGGCAACGTGGCGTCAAATGACGCAGCAGGGTCATGTGATGTCGCATTGCCATGGCAACGTAACGTCACATGACCCCTACGGCATCATTTGACGCCGAAGACATGGTAAGGAGGGGGGCGCGAGTAGAGGGTGGAGTGCAGACAGGGGGCTCAAGGGAAAAAGATTGCGCACCCCTGTGCTAAGAGATAATGGCGATAGACAAGTTTGCAGACCTGTCTGAGATGTGCTCACAAGTGATATTCTTATTTACTATTTGCTGGTTCAAGGCAAATGTATATATCTTATTTTTTAATTTGACCAGAAAAGGTAAATGGAAATGAGTACCTCATTTTCAAGCAAGCGCTGGGAAAGTAATATATGGGTTGTCAGCTAAAGTCTGTGAGGAAATGTTAGCAATTCTGAGCATGTTCAGCCTTTAGCTATAGATAAGATCTCTAGGAACCTGGCAGAACTAACAGTAAAAATGTGAATCCAGGCATTGGCCCAGAGGAGTTAGTTAAAAAAGAAAAGACAAAGCATTTTGTTTTCCAAAAATGGTAATTTTCCATAATATTCTGTTCGTCTAAATGAAGAACACTTTTTCAAACGTTTGAAGCGCTTTTATGTTAATTTGAAGTTTTTGATGTATCCCACTGTACCTGTTCATGAATTACTTTACCCTTTCACTGCCAGGAGGCCCACTACACATTGGAACCCTCTGGTGGCAAAAAGGTTCAAAAGTTGTAGCCCAGTGCCCCTGGCTATGTGTTTTCTGGCAATTGCATTATAAGTCCTGGTAAGAGCAGGCAGTGTTGTGGTTAAACCCCTCTCACATGGGCCAGCATGTGAGTCTCCCCACTGGGTGGATTATTTGTATCGGTTAACAGGTACAGTCTGAAAACTGTTGGAGCATGTGCCAGTGGGGGTGGGCTCACTGGAGGAGTGCTGCCCAGTTACCGGAACTTAGAAGTGGGACCCTACCCTGGTATAAAACATGGCTCCCTTCTAAATTTAGTCTGTTCTATGTAAGTTCCAGTGTAGCCTGCTTCTTAGGGACTAGGCTGGATTCTACCTTTACCCATCAAGGGGTAAGGGGGTAAAAACTAGCCCAGGGGCATCAAGCTCCCGGTGGCCTAGTCAAGGGACATTGTCCTGCGAGCCAGGGCCTGACCATGATGCTAGATGCAAGCTGTGAGGGATATGCCCTATGACAAGGAGTAAATGCTGCACACCATAATATAATAAAGAGATTGATACACTTTTTTGCACTTGACAAAGACCTATTAGGTCAAAACGTTGTGTATGCTTTAATAAGTTATTTCTTTTTTTTTTAAATCCGTGTGCCCTATCTTCTATCCTTCTCGGATGTACCCTATGGACATCTGTGGGATTGTACCTCACTTGCATGGGAGTTATATGGAGAAGGAACTGTATGAGCTGGTCCAGCAATAAACCTTGTTATACTGTTCCTGGTCTGTGGCTGACTTACTGAGAAGGTTCCTGTGGGGATAAACCCCTGCCCGTGGCAGAGCTCTGCAGGGTGGAGGCGCTGCACCAAAGACTGAAAGCCTGTCCTGTTGTCTACTCCCTATACCATCTGCGGAGACTCAGACCTCCTGAGAGACAATAGGTGAGCACCATACTACCCTAACACTCAGTATTATCAGATCTCCCCTTAGGGGGGGTTTCAAAGCTATGTAGTTAAAGTAGCTGATAATTACACAGCACTGCCTCATAATTATACTAATTAGTGTAATGCACCCAGGAAGTGAGTTACATATGTGGTATAACCTCTCTGCAACAATAGGGGTCACTGATGCATTGCTTCACAAATTATACAATGTGTAGTATTTAAACAGAACAGAGAACCTTACATTCAAGTTAATTGAGGTGACAATGAATTAAAAAAGATTTAAAAAAAAGAGGCATTTTGCAGTTACCAAAAATCAAGATATGTCTCCTTCTATAGAACTGGATTTTGCTCTACTTCACCCTTTACTTAAACCAACTAAAGCAAGATAGGCAAAAATATTTAATCATTGTGTCAAACGCCTTGGAAACATTTTGTTAGAGTTCGAATGACAAAGTGGCTTGAAGTAGAAATGTTCTTGCTATCTAGATGTGCATTGTACAGTGCATTTGTCTATGCTGATGGGCCTGTATACTGTAGTTTATTGTTTATCCGCCTTTAAGTACGCTCCACATTATAATTCCTTTGCTTATGCAATCTATCTTTTCTGCTGCTATTTCTGTGAGCGGCTATCCATCATCTTTGCCAAATGATGTATCTATCTGCCTTTTTTCAGAAATGTGTCACTAAGGGCAGAATCACAGTTTGCTTTCCTTATACATCTTTCTTCTGTGACCTTCTGCATAAGCTTCTTCACCTTGGAGTGTCACACGTGTGAGTCTCTGTAATGCTCAACTTCACTATGCATATTATTGTTTTAGTAATATTGAAGGTCTGTTATTGAATGACTACCTGTTGCCCCAAGTTTATCCTGTATAAGAAATTATGCTTAGAAGAGAAATAAGGTACTGTATACAATAAAGCTTACATTAAATTCAGTGGCTCTAGACTGAACTTAACAAGTAACTGTCCTAATTAGACTAGGTGGGTGCATCTAAGGGAAAAATTAGAAGCAAGACGGAGGGAAAACCCACAGGGGGATAAAGGAAAAAGTCCCTTAATCAATGCACAACCACCATGAAGTCGCATCGGTGGCTATCAGTATAGCTGTAGGTGGACTAGTGCCCAGGGCATTGATTAAGGGACTTTTCTTTTACTCCTCTCTGGGTTTTCCCTCCATTAAGCTCAGTTGGCCTAGTAAACTTGTAGTTGGTGGAGTCTTTGGTGTCCCTGTGTTGTAGATGTGATTAAGCCCACAAAGCACAAAAATGTAGGATCAGAACACTAATCTGTTATGTGTGAATTGCGTCCTCCTCACAGAATATACAGTTATATTTTAGCAAGCAAGGAGGACCCCATATTAAATAGAGATACTAGAAAACCTGTGAAGACTAATATCTAGGGAAAGAGAAAAGCAGGAGCAGATAAACAAAGAAATAGTAGAACATCCATAAGTGCATGCTTACTAATGTAGGAAATATGACAGCTAAAATGGAGGAGCTTGAAATAATAGGCATTACTGAAATATGATGGGATGGAACGCGGGACTGGGCAGATCATTTAGAGCTAGGGGGCACAACTCCAGTCCTCAAGACCCCCAACAGGTCAGGTTTTCAGGATATCCCTGCTTCAGCACAGGTGGCTCAACCAGAAGCGGAGTCATTGTGAGGATTTGTTTGTTTACAATCTCACTGCACTGGAAGGTGTCTTATGGAATAATACAGCTTGGTAAATACTGTATGGGTCTATGTGTATTTCTTTAAATTAAAATATGTGTTAGGTATGGTCCTTACCTGTTCAGCTTGCTGTCTTTTCAGTTTCTGCATTATATTGAATCCCGGATTGGCAGCCGCAGCAGCAGATATTATGGTTTGGAACATGCGCGGGGTTTTTTGTTTTGGTGGTATCAAGTGGGCAAATCCTTTCCTTATCACAGCGGGCACGGTTGGCTTTCCCTTCTCCTGAAGTAATATCCTTTCAACACAGAAAACTCTGTTAAATGTATGTCCTGTAGCGTCATCTGCAAAGTACATGGATTATTTTCATGCACCAAGTCTCAGCCCCAGAGATCAAACAACCGAATCTCTTTTTTGGCGCCCGAGACACAGTGAGATTCAGAGGAAAACTTACTAAGTGGTGGGTCGGGCCAGGGGCCGCACCGCTGTTCTGAAATGGTCTTGTGGAGAAGACACAGTCTGGCATCTTACATTAGAACGAGTTCATTTTAATATCAAACCGGATATGGAGGTAGCCACACAGCCATCCTTGCTACATGTATAACCACCAGCCTAATGTAAACCAATGTCAACTTAGGGAAGTTTAGGCCTGAATATTTCATGTATGAGTGTATGATAATGTATATGATATTCTAGTATGTTTATTTAAATAAATGGACTATACTTTTATCTTAAGCAGCATATAAAATACACATATAATGCAGTATACAATAAAAATACAATCATTTGTATTATCATATTTGTTTAACTTGCCATTAACATATTCAATTATCAGAAAGCACAGACACTTATATATAAATGATTGGGCCTATATTTCCATTAGGTTTATAATCATTTTACAGTGTTAATATAGGTATTTTAGAGCTCTTATTTAAGACAGGTGGTTTATAAACTTTAGAGCTATTCATAAGCATTTTTCACACACATTTCTATACGATGTATCATCATTTCCATAAAACAGATGAGTACATTTGGCAGTATGGCTTCTTCCAGTCGGCATAGAAGCACCTGGCCACAACATGACATCGGATGTGGTCAGGACTCTCGCTTTGTCGATCTCACCTAAAGTGTCCTGTTCAAAGCAACAATGAGCTGACACTGGGATTCCATTTTAGTTTGCCCACTTTAATAAAAGAAATTATCTTACCACGTTCAATAATACATCAGGGCAGGGTTTCCCAACTCCAGTCCTCAAGACACCCCTCCTACAGGTCAGGTTTTCAGGATATCCCTGATTGAGCCACCTGTGCTGAAGCAGGCTCTTCTACTGAGCCACTGATTGAGCCATCTGTACTGAAGCAGGGATAGCCTTAAAACCTGACCTGTTGGGGGGGAAGGGGGGGGGGGGAGGGGGAGGGTCTTGAGGACTGGGGTTGAGAAACCCTGCATCAGGGGATAAATATCAAACCTTATTTCAAATCTAAGTGTCTGAACTTCAGTTCATAGAAAGAAAGAAAATAAGTGAACATTAATTTAGAAATAGCGAAGCGGTATTTAGGAGATGTTCTATATGTGCCGAAATGGCCGATCGTGCAGGTTTGGGCCAAAGTTTCCCATTGACTTCAATTTTGTATCAAAAGACGAATGTGATGTAAAGTCCGACAGTTTAAAAACCAAACAAAAAAAGACCTCTCCCAGGTGGGCACTCGCCATGGAGACCAAGCTTTGCACCTTGTGAGGGAAGCTGCTATAGTTATTTTAATTTCCCTCAACATATAAAAAACAATAATTTTTAGGACTTTATTCTACCCGTGTATCTGCCGAATCAGCGTTTTGGGCTGAAAATCACCATTACAGCCCATGGGGACTTTTTGCCTAAAGATGAATGGTGGTTGTAGAATAACGCTA
The DNA here is from genome assembly GCA_036426205.1 of Ascaphus truei. Taxonomy (NCBI): domain Eukaryota; kingdom Metazoa; phylum Chordata; class Amphibia; order Anura; family Ascaphidae; genus Ascaphus; species Ascaphus truei. The sequence goes on along the minus strand of CM071568.1, from coordinate 55,915,486 downwards.
TTAATCTATAATGACTACTGTATGTAGAAGGTTTTCAATGTTTGCAATTTAGATTTCTAAAGACAGTCCTACAGTATCTAGTCTCCAAATTGATTTTACACCGGCAATATAAATATTTCTCTTTTATGGCTGTTTCTTTGTTTTTTTTTGCGGTTGCACCTGGGTATCACGTGTCCTTGGAGATGCAGTGGAGGTTCTAACTACATTATTTGTGACATACTTCGGTTTAATTGTGATGCCTAATCTTACAGCTGTAGTAAATCAGTACATTCCAAAGCAAATATTAAAATAAATATTTTATACGTTCTTTGGAGCATGACAATTTATTAACCTTTCACAGATGAAGGGCCCTGAAGCGCACATTTACAGAAATTGCATTGCAAGCTGTTCTAGAAGCAAATGTTAGTACAAATAGTACTTAGTACAACATCATTTACCTACTCTATCTAATATAGAGATAATTGTCCATTAGTTTCCTATATTTGTTTTGTAATACTAACATTTATAAATACTTTCATATAATATATAAAGAAAATACACTTGCAAGAAAACACCACTACCGAGGGCCGCTGACAGGTTTGTGGGGGAGGCGGGGAACTGGGACAAGTGTCCCGAGCCCGGTGGCTGTGGAGGCTCGGCTGGCTGGTGCTGAAAGTTGGGCCCGGTCGGAGGTCAGACCAAAATTCTGCGTTCAGCTGCCGAGTCTCTGGTTGCTGCCGTCGAGCCCCGGCTCCCGGCTCTCCCCAGCTGCTGCCTGCCTCTTCCCATGTCATCCCCTCTCTCCCACCGGTGCGCTGCAACCTGGGCCTGACCTCCGGGTGCACCCAGCTTTGGGAGCGCACCGGCAGCAGAGAGGATGGGGTGGGAACAGGAGGTAGCACCTGGGAGAGCCAGGAGCCAGGGCTCGACGGCGGCAACTAGAGGACAGGCCTAGCTGCCAGGCCTCTGGTTTCTGCTGCTATCGGACCCTGGCTCTCCTCAGCTGCAGCCACCTCTTCTCACACTGTCCCTGCCTCCCTCTCCCGCCGGTGCGTGCCAGAAGCTAGGTGCATCCGGAAATTATGGCCTACAGCTTTCAGCGTGCACCATCGGGAGAGAGAGGCAGGCCCAGCGTGGGAAGAGGTGGCAGCAGCTGGGGTGAGCCAGGGCCTGGCGGTGGTAACCAGAAATAAATGTATTTGAGAAGGGGAGGGGGATATTATATTTTGGATGTGTAAGGGGGTTATTATATTTTAGGTGTGTGTGGGGGAGGGTACAGTATTGTATTTTGGGTGTATGGGGGAGGGCATTGTATATTGTGTGTGTGTGTGAGGCTTATTGTATTTTGGGTGTGTGTGGGGGATATTGTATTTTATGTGTGTGTGTGTGTGTGTGCAGTGGGGTATTGCAGATCTTCATCTGCTTCCTCAGTGGTAAAGTTATGGTACTGCTTCTGGAGTTATTTATAGCCACGAGCCCTTAATTATACAATTAACCCTTTATGGTTCTCCACAGATAGTATGCATCCACAGGCTATAAAGAAGTGCTATCAAAATTACAAAAAGCCTTTGTTTTTCGGGTATATACAGTATATATATATATATATATATATATATATGTGTGTGGGTTTTTCACACACACACACACACACACATGATTTATTATATATCATTCTTCCTGGTAATACACAGGTTATTAAGAATTTATATTAGTGTTAGGGACCCTTGAGATGTGGTCTGCCGTGTAGTGGCTCAGGGGCTTACAACACTTTGGCCAAAATGTTAAACTAAAAGACCATTTTATTTAATATATATCTATACATATATATTTAGGCACTGTACTGTGTATAAGTTTCACTGGATGTGCACTGAGCTCTGTCTGTGTTTCATGTTCTATCTCTGGTTTTAGTAAATATGGACCCTTATGTTACATTCACCAAAATGGGCTATAATAATAAGGTGTCTACCGATGTTATAAGGTGTTCTTTGAAAAAGTACCGGTTAGAAAATAAAAGCCTACAATTAATTAAATTAATTAATTAAAGCCTTAATTAACCAACAGAAAGAAAATCCTAATTCTACAAATGAGAAAACAGACAATGCAGCTGTTACTGTGTATTAGTTTGTAAATGCCATTTGATTTCACATTTATTTCAGTACTTTAAAATCAATTAGATATATGCAGTATATTTGTAGCTGTAATGTTCAGTATTTTCTAGTTGTCCATAACAATAAATCTGTCACTGTATGTTTTATTGACAGTAACTCCTTAATTAGAGCAATTCAAAACAATTGCTTAAACAATCTTGCCAATGTATTCAGAATAATAAATCTCACTGTAGTCCAATATATTACATTATATACACATTGTCTTTCACTATACTGTATATCTGGGGGACATTACTTTAATGAAATAATTTACATTGCCAGAATACATCTTAAATCTATATTCTCTATCTTTTTCTGTACATGATTTTAAACATTTATAAACAGCTGGTGAATGCCCTTCTGAAAAGAGGCGATGTCTCTTGTTTCATTCAGCTTAATTGGGTCAGCATCTTTCATTTATTAGTGACTGATGGGGAGCCGTTTTCATGATTGCTTTTAGTGAAAAGGGGAAACATTAACTTTAGCACTGATTTTATTGCAACACACTTTGCATTCAATATTAAGATGATATAAAAACTGTGTTGAAATTGTATTTTAAATATTTAACCCTATCTAATTACTAGCACTGTTTTATACACCAATCCTTTCCATTTTTTTAAATCCAAGTCTTAAAAAGTTATGGACATTATTTGCAAATGAACAAATCAAATTGTTTTACATAAAAAAAATATTCTAATGTAGCTGGGATCCCTTTTCTCACCCTTGTTGTTGGGGGAGGGTGCGCTGCAGAGAGAGTACTCCGATACGGAGGTTCTGCGTCATGCAAGACGCCATGTTCTGGTTGGCACCTGTATAGACCTAACCTAGATAGAGGTTGCGCATGCGCAGACGTGTGTTTGCCAAAGCCCGCGAAGGAGGAGAGTGCTAATTGGAGGGAGGTAGCGAAACACGAGTCCCAGCAGCCCCGCGGAGACCCCATGATAGAGTTGAGCCAATGGGCTGGGAGCTTGGGAGAGGAAAAGGAAGGAGTTGCGCGCACGTTGGGTCAGAGCTGGCTGGAGAGGAGAGGAGACGGAGCTTCGGAGTAGGGGAGGCCAACCGCCCCTGCGTAGGCCGCCGGCCCCCAGGCCCAGTCAGGCCCTGAGTCCCAGTAGCTAGGGAGCTAGAGATTGCCATAGTGAGGTTCCTGATTCCCGTTAGTGCCACAAGATCGATAGCAGGACTTATCTAATTGGAATTGGTGGGAGGTCTGGGCTCAGACCCCACTAGCCAGCCGCCGCATGTCCGGGTGGGATCGCCCCGGACTGCCACGTGGGTGGAAGGACGACTTCTATATCCAGCGGAGCCTTTGTGAAGATTGTAGCAGTACCGGGTACTGGAGTACCCGACAGGTATTTCTACAAGTGCACCAACGGTACCATCATTTCATTCGGGACACAGTGGCTGCGCAGTCACACTCACATATTCATATCTATCTGACTCACTTGAGGGTGGGAGGACTTATCCCAAGGGGATTGGACACGGGGTGGGATCACCCGGTGGAGGGACCCGGGAGAGTAGGCGTCCGCCGTGGCGCTAAGTAGAGTGTCTCCGCTAGGGAGGGCCGCTGAGATATATATATATACAAAGTGCTTGGTGTAAGGTGTTGCATGCAAGTAAAGTCGTTTGGTTAGGGTATCCTACTGTGTGGTGGTATTTATCGTGTATACCACTATACCACTCCCCCTCTGGCGGGAGCTGTCGCAGGTGGAGGTGCTGCACCCATTATAATTATTGCGCGAGCACCCCAGGCTCTCCGTGGCAGAGACATAGGCCCTGCGAGCCTACAGGTGATACAGCACAGGGTAGCGGCCTGCATTCGATAGGAAGCAGATCTACACTAATATGATCACTTCATCCAGCAAACACCAACAAAACTTGAAAAAGCTATATCATGGCAGAGCTGGAATATAACTAAACAATTATTTATTAGAGCATAATGTACCAGAATACATATTGGGATCCTGATATTTTAGTCCCCAGAGGGACCTTCTTCAGGATTTCCAGTTTCAGACCACATATATAAATAGCTGAAGTAAAGGTATCAAGAAACAGTGAACTGGCAAACATGAGCCCAGCACAAGTATAAACAAACAGAGAAAAACAAACATAATGGGTTAGAAAAAGAATCTTCCTTTATGGAAGCAAAACTAATAATAAATCTAAATGATATGCATATACACAATAATGATCCCCAAAGGGTCACAAAAAGATTGTAATTAATACACTCACTGTGGGAAAAGGAAGGAAGACTATGGGGGTCTATTCTTGTAGCTTTGATGAGTTTGCCGCTATCTCGCAAGGTTTGGCATGTTTCCGCCGAACGGTTTGGCATTTGAGTTATCCCGGTATTCAGAAAGAATTTGAACCCCTCTCAAGCTGTGCGATAGGAAAATGCCAAAATGTCCAAGTTTTTTTCCAATTTCTCTCGCCTGCGATTTTATCACAATCTGAGCTGCACAAGGAGAGCCGCCTCTCCATGCCCAGCTCTCACAGGCGATCGCAGTGCTTTTATTAAAATTTGAATACTAGTGTGCTGGAGCAGGGGGTCTCCAAAGCGGAACTGCATTGATTTCAGGTTCGGGGACCCCCTGCTTCCCGAGATACAGGCCACGGTACGGGGTGCTTGTATCTCCTGTGCATTTAAATGTCCCGATCACATGACGTGGGACATTTCAACATTGCATGGGGATACCGGCACCTCTCGGTAGCAGGGGGTCCTCAGACCTGAAATCAACACGGTTCTGCTCCGGAGACCCCGTTCTCCCTCACACTAGTATTCAAATTAAAATAAAAACAGCTTCATTACCTTAGCGGTTATCCGCTAAGGCAATGAAGGGGTTAAACTTGAATAGCCTGTTTATTGGGGGAAGAAGGGGTGGATGATGGGGGCTGTTGCCCCAGGGTGGGTGGGTAGGCCTACCAGGAAGGTTTCGGGGGTGCTTAACCCCTTAACTACCATAGCGGTAGGAACCGCTAAGTTAATGAAGGGGTTAAATCCTTCCGTAACCCCCCTGCAAGGCCTAAACACCCACCACGGATTAAATACCACCTTCACCCACCCCTGCTACCCACAATAAAATGGGCAGTGGTAGTTAACTCATTCATTGCCATAGTGGTTAACCGTTAAGGTAATGAAGCTTATAAAAAGAGGGGGAAGAGGGAAGGGATGTGGCTCTTGCTGTAGTCTATTGAGTGGTTGAGAGGTGACTGAGGCTAATGAATACAAGAGACCACTGGTCTAAGAAAGAAAAGAACAGAGAAAGGCCTCCGTGATCGAGCACTCTACTCTATGTTAATGAGGAATAATAGAAAAATGTAACTTTTATTAAGTATACTAATGAAATAAAGTGGTACATAAAACTAACAGCACACAAAACTACACTAATAATAATAATAATAATATTTAATAGAAATAGAACCAAATCAATATAATATTAAGTCGCCCCAATTATTTGGGTGTAGTGTCCAAGCACAGAAAAAATGGAGTCATATTCTGTCCCTACAGACTGTGGTATGTCTATTTGTGGGAGGGAAACCTCTCACTGAAGAGAGAAAAATCAGCGGGCACCGCAGGACAAAAAACTGTATGAGGCTGGACTGTGCTAAGGTAGAAAAATGTTTATTTAACCATTGACAAAAAAGGATAAAAAAGGATGATCCCCCCAGTAGAACTCTAACGCGTTTTACCCCTGAAGGGCTTTGTCAAAGAGTATAGCTACTCGATGTACACTACATTATATAACAGACTAAACCGGAGGTGACGTCACCCCGCCATCCATGTGGAACTACCTCGGTAATCAGCCGGGTGGAGCCCACACACCTGGCGGGCAGACAGAAACGCCCGGAATAAATCATCACTAACAAACATATGCACAATGGCATCAAGGCCAACAGGAATACAAAAAATACAAGAAACGTACACATCTTCATTGGGAGGAATAATATAATAAAAGGATGAATGAGATGGCCCCAACCAAACAGATTGAATGCTATTTACAGTACCTCTTTCTTATCATGGATTGACTGCTTTTTTGATAATGCGTGTTCATCTCAATTATCTATTGAATTTCTGAGAAGTTTTTTTATTTACTGTGATTAAGTGTATACACATAACACACTATATATATCTTTGAAAAAAATCATTGTTAGTTTAATGGCATGGAGAAATGCTTAAATAAATTTATATGCATCTGAGATGTTGATAAAAGTAAACCATGATAATAATCATGATGTTGTCTATTATATATATTTTAATATACATAAAGAAGTTAGTAGAGAAATATATATATATATATATTTCTTTTGTTTATTTTTTGCAAATGTATTCCCCCTCCCCTACTTGGTTTGAATATTTTTTCATATGTATTCCTATCATTATAAATTTTATTTTAATTTTATTGTTTTGGTTGAGGACATCTCATTCATCCTTTTATTATATTATTCCTCCCAATGAAGATGTGTACATTTCTTGTATTTTTTGTATTCCTGTTGGCCTTGATTTACAATTCTGAATTGCTTTAATAGCTAATAGTTGTGCACATCTCTTCTCAATTGAATGGGATTGTGATGAAATCATATTGAATCATATAGTATGTGTTTTTATTGTTATAACAATAAATTATTAGATTATAATGAAACACAGTACTGTGTTGAGCAGCTCTCGATGTTTAGTATAGATGACTGGTTAGTTATAAAACCTAGTATATCGTCTTATTGACCCCTGTTTGTTGAATACCGCTAGGGTCAATTAACATACTATTAGCACTAGTTGAAATGCTGTGTTATTCAAGTACAGCAAATCTGGTAAATAGTGTGCTACACAGTAATTACTCTAAAGATTCATATAATAATGACGCTACAGTAAAGTGTGTTTTTATCTACAAAACCCCTGTTAAAGATATTGCTGTAAAAGAAAAACTAAACTTGTTTATGGCAACTTTTTTTTAAAGTTGTTTAAGACCTGTACAGTCCAGGGGGGTGTTAAGTTTCTTTATAGAGTCAGATTCATCACACCAACCCTGTGGTGTAGCAGCTAGAGACTTGCTACTAGCATATGAAGCGCCATGGGTTCGATTCCTACATGTGTATTATATAAAATGTATTCACTGTTGGACTGTCATTGGTCAGAAAACCAATGCACTCGAAAGATACGTAATCTTTGAGTGTTACAGCAGGGTTTACTGTTTTTACTAATATCCCTGATAGCACCATCACCCTTCGTGGTTTAAAAAGTACCTAATTGCAGAGAGAAAATAATCAGCAGCATAAATGATATAGTATATGATGTATGATTCTGAAGAATACGTATTTTATTCTATCCTGAATGCAATATGATCAGTATCCCAAGTGCCTTAATTGCCTTTTTAGTAGTGGGTCATTTGGGTTTTTCTCTATTGTAAAAGTCATGAACAAACCAGTTCAGGGGCAATAGTGCCTTGTCCTGCAAGACATTACAGGTCAAAATGGCATATAAATAAAATATGTAATAATGTAAAGGAGCATACTGTAGATTGCTACATTAATAACAAAGTAACAGATTAAATGTGTTAACACTGATGCTATTATCATGCTCAAGGTCAACAGTTTTCATTAAAAGATTTTGTTATGTTGTGGCAAGTGATGTGAGACACAATATGCTGTAAACAGCTGGAAGACAATCCTGACACCATCAATTTCTGTAACAGGATGAGATTCATTGTGAGTGATTACAAGCGACAGGGCCATCTAATCAAGATCAATAAAACACTCCAAGCCTCTCTAAATACATTACGATTCTGTATGTCTATCAAGATACATCAAGGTCTACATTATCTCAGTTAAAACTAGCCACAAACGTGTATAGTTACTACTTAAATAAACAAACTAAAGGAGCATATTATTTAATGAAGTGTCCTACATAAACAATATAGAGTGTACTCTATTTTTTTAGTTCTTAAAACTCTCTACTCCCAGTAATATTACTGTGAAATGTGTTGATGAAGCGGTGGTTGCCCTAGAAGGGGGCTTTCTGTTCTGTTCCTTTGAGTTATACTTTACAATGGACATTTAGATAGATTCTGCTTTAAGGTTTAATATTAGTGATAGAGATAAACAAAGTTTTCACCAATGTTCGAATCCGATGTGAAAAAGATTGATCTTCCACAAATTTGTCCAAAAAAGTTTGGTTAACCTAAATTTAAAAAACCATGACCAAGCATGCAATTTTGGCTTTTGCCACTAGAGTTCACATCGACAAACATATAAAGAGAGGGAGTCCTTTTTTAATCATTTGCATATGCAAAGTTTATTTAAATAACATCAAAATACAGTATATCTCCAGTATCTCAGGTGTGCTTCCTTTTGTTGTATAAAGGTGTGTTTTGGGTCATACAGTATATAGAGAACTTCAGACTCTAATAAAACGAGACTTATACGATTTTTATGTTTGAACAAAATTTCCTGAATTTGCGAAGAAATAGAAATAGAAACGTTTGTGCAACAATTCTCGGACCGAACTTTGATTCTTTTCCCCCCATCTCTAAAAAGTGGTTCTAAAATTTTGTTTTTTATTTAATAAGTTTATATGTAGTTGCCTATCAGTACTTATACGACTAGAGGTGTAAGAGGTGGATGAATAGCGGGTGTGTGAAGAGCTGTCACACTATTAAGTTCACACCTTCTCTATAAAGTGGAGCAGGAAGTGGATTAAATGTTGCCATACTGTAATGTTTAATACAGATGTAGCAAGATTTACTGTCCCCGTGACCGTGAGAAGGTGCAAGATTACAGCTGCATGAACACTTTGTTCACCGCGACTCATCCGCAGCTCTACTATTATCACCGGCAAAATGATTTGTGTGGTTATTTATGTTATTGCAATACAGTATTTGTGTCCGGCAGATGGTGCACCGAATATCTTTGCCTATAATACTCAGTAGCGGTCACAGTGCCTCAAATTACAAATAAAAGTCGGTGATTTAAACTTTGTTTTGTGTGGCAGTGAAAACAGTAAGTCTTATAACATCTGTACAGTGGAATTAAGTTATTGCATACGCAGATCGCACATTGCACATTCTACAGTATCTTTTCCCAAGCATGAAAATGACTTCACATGTTTAAATACAATGTAGAAATATCTCGTTTTAAACACTGCCCTTCTTTGTTTTATATGACCTTGTAATTTTCATAGAGTAGAAGGTTCACACTTTACTCGCAACAAATTTGGAAGCAAATTTGTCTCAGTCCATGTTTAAGATGGCACATAAATATGAGAAAAGACCTGCCTGCAGCTATTTTGTTTAAATATGTGTTTATTTATATATTGTGCCATTCAAAACAGATAAGAGAATAACTCTGTCATGGAACACGAACTACATTTCTGACTCACCCCCCTCTCTCCTTTGCAGCTTCTGCCTGTCAGATTTTATTCTCAGCTGCATGGAGTTTGCACACACATACTGTGCCTGTGTAACATGCAACAATGTTGCATTTCTTGCCTCTGAGCACGTAATCAGTGAACTGCTACTGCAGCTTCTCCAGTCCTCCCAGTTAATGGACTTTCCCATGTTCTCCCCTGTCTTTTGCTGACAGTTAGTGCAGTCCCACTCAACCTTTAGTGTGACCCCTGCCTCTCACTTCCTTTTCCACCCTAGATCACAGTGAGTACAGACCTGTCTGCATCCACCCCTGGTAAGACCTTTCTCTCTTACCATAGTCTAACCCCATAGAAGCATCCCACATAGAGAAGCACTCTCTGCCTACACTACACCCACAAGTTCCTGTGTTTTCTAATCCAGCAATAAAATTAAGAAAGACATTAAGGACTTGTCATGCTTTGAAAGAGGGAGGACATGAGTTGAGCTTACTGGAATTATTCATACATCATTCGTGACCCTGGTTCCAGGAAAAACTCTCTGAGATATATCAGTATATCACTACAATTTACGGATTCTATGACAACAACAAAAAAATCTGGAAGAATTCTATTAGACGTCAAGGGGGTGTTATCATAGCTCTACCTTAATATTCATATACAGTAATAGAGTATTTGGCGGTGCATGGGGAATGATTATGTATTTTTACAGACATGACCAAGAGATTGGTCACAGAAAGAAACTCACTAATTTGCACACAGCCTACAGTGAGATAGATATTAACAGGGATCTAATTTGTCCCAACATACAAGTGATGTACAGTATTAAACAGAGGGAATGTATATAGTCCAGAAAAACAATAACATTTTATTAATTACTTATTAACTCATCTAAATGAAAAATATGATAAAATCAATTAAAATTGAAACCACTATAGTATGTTTTTGACATTAGAGGTATATGCACTGAGAGATAGCCAGCCATTGATCCCTGAGCTATATTATATAGGTGCTCTGTCTGTAAGCACTGTCTCAATAAACATAGACCTATATTAAAGGACTGTGCTTAAGTTTGAATAAGAATACACTCATAGACAACATAATTGAGGTTAATTATTCAAGGCATACTATAGTGGTTTCCATTTTAATTGATTTTATCATATTTTTCATTTAGATGAGTTAATAAGTAATTAATAAAATTTTATTGCTTTTCTGGACTATATACATTGCCTCTGTTTAATACATTACTTGTATGTTGGGACGAATTAGAGCCCTGTTATTATCTATCTCACTGTAGGCTGTGTGCAAATTAGTGGGTTTCTTTTTAAGACCAATCTCTTGGTCATTTCTGTAAAAAAAAAAAAAAAAATTCTATTAGACACAACTTAAGCAATAATGATTAGTTTATTAGAATAGTGCATCTCGGCATGAAGGGCAGGTATTGGGCAGTACGCACATCATGGATAGGTACAGTTTGTTTGATTATGGCAACTTTGGAAGGATGAACCTCCACCCCAACTACATTATCGACTCGAGTACCTGCTACAACATGTTGCAGCCACCCAATTTTCAATCTCTGCCCATCGATAATTAAGGTAAATGTAAGTTTACATCGAACTGTCATTCCCAAATGACCTACATATGCGGTCCATAGAACACGCATGTGCCTACATTCAAAGACCCGCATATGCATTCCATAGAACACACACCTTAATTCAAAGACATGAATGCGCATAGACAAGAGCAAGAACAGTGTACTTTAAGCATTTATTTATTCTTTATTAATAAGTAATTTTCTCAGAATTTTATTACAGAATGAAACTGTATAAGAGAAAGCCAGAAGACTCGACTGTTATTTTTGAAATATTAAAAAACACAGTTACAGTATACTGTATAGCAAACCAACTTTAAGAGTTAAGCACTGTAATCTCCTGCAAACCAACCATAATATACTAGTCAGAAAAAAACCTCAAAATATGGGTGCAATGTCATAAAAGAAAGAGTATTTTTGTTTTTAAATATAACATTCTTTATACTGAATTATATTCATCTGAAGTCTTGTCCTTCCACCCTGCAGAAAAGTAATGGAATTTTTGCATGCCTCAAGCTGCAAACAGACTCTAGGTATTATGTATAAAAGATATTCTGTGTATTTTTCTGTTTATAGCCTTTTTGTACAGTAAGCTAGAGGACAATAATGTCCTATGAGATTGCACCCTATATAGGTTGTAGTTTATATCATATTACTTAGCTGCTTTGATCACACCTGCTGGTTGTTTGAAAAATATTCAGTAGTAACAAATATGCATTATTTTTTTTTCATGTGGTTCAACTTACCTAAGAAATGCTACTATATGGATGTCTTTAGAAATACATTTGTTATTTGTCAAGCTGTTCTAAAAACAAATATATAACATACATTAACCAACTTTCTTAACTTTCCAGTAGCATTGACATTCTGATAATTCAAAATGACATTCATCACATAATGCATTAACCATTCATATGCTCCTCCCCCTGACACCAACCTTTTGTTAATTAATGGTAAAATCGAAAGAAGATGTTCACATCCCATCAGTGGTTGATACTTGTCAGCTGCTCCAGAAACTTGTATCTGGTAAGTGGAAACAAAAATTGTTTAGTGTAAAATACACCAATTGTTTATTCTATAATTACATTCATATAGCTATTCCAAATCATTCAATAAACATCATTATTATATAATTTAGATATGATTTATGTAATTATAGCAAGTTTTGAAAGTCAGAGACTCGTCCCAGTATTCAAGGATCCCCTTATTAATATCTTCTTTGTTTGCTGGCTTCATATGTTTCCTCAGATGATGTTTCGTTTCATGCGACAACAATTCCATGGGGCTCATATCAAGCGATCTGCAAATATAGAGACAAAGACAGTACGATTATTGTCCAAGAATGAAACAAGCACACACAACAGAACAGTACAACACACAACAGGTTCTTATAAAGTTGATTCCACTGTCCTTAATAAATGGAGCAGATGCATAGTGTTATGGGTCGTCATCTCTTAAGAACCGGTGACCATATGGGAAGAAATCTAAAATGTATGGAGCAATCTGGGAGATAATGGCCTCCTGGAAGAACACTTGATTCATGATTCCTGGAGAAAAAAACAAATATAACACTGTTCTACAGGGACAGGGTCACATTCAGATACAGTTAAAGTACTACTGCTCACAACACTGAAATTGGAACATACCTTCAAATACAACTATGGGTCATGGTCCAAGTCTCAAAATTCCCCCTAACACATGAAGCTTCAGTGGATGCTTTGACCAAAATGCCAGTGCTAAATGTTTTTTTCTCTCCTGAATACTATAGTTGGAAATCTTTCCAGGGTGACTGATGTTCCATCATAAAATATAACGTGCTCAAACTTTCTTTACTTTCAATCCATGCACAAGCTTGGTCAACTATTTTAATCTTGTTAACATACCTTACCATGGGAAACACTCTGGAATAATAATAAAAATGGGGTAAATAAATTATTATACTTTTCTACTATGGGGTAATTTATATGACAGCATATCAGGAAAAGTGGATTTAAGGAAACAATGACATTTCTTTGCAGGCTATCCTCCCACCTCCTCCCTCCTTCGTTTTTTCTTCTTAATATGTTGCAGTACAGTACTTCCCAGAATAAGCCATACAGTACCTCAGTGTTATATTGAGACTTTTCTACATAATCAATATGCTACAAGTTAGGTAAATAGAGTCATTAAACATTAGGTACTTTATTTGTACTTTATGTACAGAACACTAATTTACTTCACACGTCCAAAGGTCCAGCTCAAATCACATCTAATTAGTCTGATGCTCAACTCAGACACTGGAATCTCGTGCTTCAAAACATCCCAAAACCTCTGCAGCAGACAGTTCATCATTTTCCATGCTGATTTAATCCACAAAATTATGGAGATCAAAAAGATCAAAAAGTGCAGATGCATAAAGCATCCCATTTCAGACACTGCTTTCCTCAACTCATACCCTGCTGAGTCCAACATGGACTCTGCTCACCTCACTCAGTACACTGCTTACATGACTCCAGAAACAGCTCAGTACAATGTACTGTGTACAATGCTCCAGCCTAGCTTAAAACTGGTGATTTGGTCAGAAGCATCTTGGCCATGGTAAATGACTTTGTACTATATAATTATGATCCCCCTGTACAAGACGCATGTACACATGTGGCCATACCTGTAATTGAACGGGCCCTGCAACCGCATCCGTAACTTTTGAAGAAGATGGATCAAATGGCGAGGGACATGGTGGGATCGGCAAGGGACATTGTTGGTCTCTATTTAATTATAGGTACACAGCACCAGAATAGAACAAGACACCTGGAGGAAACCTCTCACCATCACCCTATTTGACTCCATGCAAGAGAGAATGATACCGGAAGGAAACTTCTCACCCCCACCTCAGTCAACAGGGCTGAAGCAACCACTCAATATAAATAGTATGTTGCATCATGAACATTGATTGTGAACTCTTTAAAATACAGTACTTTGTCTGCTTTACTCTGTTTGTCGCAAAAATAGAATACATAAGAGTGTGGTTGCATTTCTTCCTCAAGTCTCCAAACCGTCTTTCATCCCATTGCCATTCATGCCATACTGTGGTTAACTGGAAGACAAAGATGGGTAGAGATTCCAAATAAGTACCAAGCATGAGAGTCCTGTTTAGTGTCCCTGCCAATTTATTACAGTATGTGGATTAAGTCAATGAGGGATTTCTTTCTGATTACAGCTTTGGGGTACTGTATATTGTTACTCAGTTAGTCAGTGAGTCCACTCAAAGAGAGCTATTAGGTCCTTTTTGACTCATCAGTTTAAGCTTGATTCTGCAACGTTAAGCGGGTTATGGTTGCAAACCACTCACAATAAAGTTATGGTGATTAAAATATTGATAAAGCGCTACACCATAAAGAAGGGCGCAAAGTATATTTATAACCCTTAAGATTTTTAAGAGCCAGAACCAAAGAAAAAATGATTTAGAAGAAAAACGAAAAAAACAAAACATCAGACTCATCTCTAGATGTTTCTCAACATATTTGTTTTTACATTATTATTAATTCGAGTTTTTCAGTTATATTATTTTAGCTTTCTATTTGTTTTTATTATGTTATGCTTACTTTAAACATTTGTCATGCTATACTATTCTTTTTAGCCTTTCCTTGCTTATTTTGATTTTTTCAGCCATATTTTGGTAAAAATTCAACACCAAACAAATGGAGTTTTGGCAAAACCAGAATCAAAACTAAAGCATAAACATTTTTTATAACCAAAACCATGTCAAAAACAAAAACATAATTTTGTTTTAGATTGAAAAAATGAGTGAAAGGGTCGACCCTCAAATTTAAAACGTAACCACATGATATGTATACATTTGTTAACCAATGCTTTCAAATGTACTACAAGCACTTAATAGAACAGAAATCTTTGATTCTCTCTCTTCTCTCTCTCTCTCTCTCTTCTCTCTCTCTCTCTCTCTCTCTCTCTCTCCTCTCTCTCTTCTCTCTCTCTCTCTCTTCTCTCTCTCTCTCTCTCTTCTCTCTCTCTCTCTTCTCTCTCTCTCTCTTCTCTCTCTCCCTCTTCTCTCTTCTCTCTCTCTTCTCTCTCTCTCTCTCCTCTCTCTCAATATTTCCAGTAGAAAATATTATAGATACTATTGTACATGGCATAAATTATCTGTAAAAAAAAAAAAAGGCTTGTTTAAATGTTAAAACTCTTCTCTTCTTTCTAATTACCTATCTTTACTATTAATGCAGTCCAATTTTAATGAGAGACCATTTCCAAGCCAACTTTTATCATTCATTGGATTCACTAAGTGAAACATTTATTAGCATGTGGCACAAAAATTGCAGCAATATTGACTGGATTAAATATTCTTAAAGACAAGATCTTGGATAATGTAATTGTTCATTGAAATGAACACAAACTATTATAAATCAATAAAAAAAAGATGAAACTTTAGATTATATCTCATCAAGTTATTCACCACTATGAAGATTTATTGCGATATGCACAATTGCTCAGATGATTAATCATATAAGGCAGCTTACCCTAATAATATATTTTACAACCAGAGTTTCCAAGACTAAAATATATCACCAAAGCAATGGTGCAATGAGTTATCTATCATTAAAGCGATGGCACCCAATATTATACATCATCAAAATGATGGTTCCCTGATGATGTATAGCACAATGAATTTGGACTTAATAATGAAATGGAGGGGAAAAGCTTTTTTTATATAAAATGCTAAAATGTAAAACTTTTTTAACGTGAAAAGTTTTAATTGTTAGCAATTGCTATTTATTACAGTACTTGCAATCCAAATGGGATGAGAAACAGAAAATGGTATGTCAAATCATAAACATTTAACATAGAAACATTGAGTTCTTAAGACGCGATAATGACATTATAATATCTCATTCTAAATATATGAGATAATCATTGTGCAAATATTTGATGTTGCTGTCTACACACTAGTCTCGGTGTCTCTTTCATTAAATACACAGAGACCCCTTCCTTGTACTACCTGTGAGTAATTGTTTTTAGTACAAAATACAGCCAATTTCTATTCAGAAAGTATTCTGCCTAAAATAAACACTTACCTTAAGGAAATATGGAAAAATAAATTGGATCACAAAGCATTCTCAGCGTTAGTATGATATGTAAATGTTATGCTAATTAGTTGTTTTTTTTTTACAAAGTAATACATACTATTCAGTGAACTGAAAAAAGATGCAATATCATAACTAGATCCGTATTCAATATGATGGGAAATCACTTCTATATGGCAGTGAAGTTTTGTAGTTCCATTCGGTTCAATGGAGCTCATAGGCTTGCCTGCCATGAAGAAGCAGCTGTAAAGTATATTGATCTAGTGTCTTCGAGATGTCCTGGTAACATTCATGTGAAATTGCCATTAATTTAGCATGTGCAGAAAATCCTGTGCAGTACATAATCCATTTGTTTGCATTACTGACCTGGAATCTGAGATTTCATCTTCATGTATTGAAACAAGTGGTGCAGAAATGTGTCAAGTTTGCATAATCTTGTCATTTGTTAGTATTTAATCAGTTCCATTAAGTACAAAATAATAATCATAAAATGTATGGCAACTACTCAAGCCTGGTGAGATTGCTTGAATATTGTAAATGGGAGATTGGATGATTCGATGAGAGATTGGCTGATTAAAATCTGTTGAGCATGGAGTCCTCATTCCCATTGTTAAAGCTCCTGTTTAAGGGACTACTCCCTGTAGTGTCTACCCAAATCTGTATATTTTACTGCATATATTGATGCAACTATATAAACAACAATATACATGCCTACTGTACATTAATTAAATGTCAGATTTGTTAATTAAAGTAGATGTCAGATTGTCAGATTAGCTGCCTATTTAATTCCCTCCCTCCCCATCTCACCCCTCCCCCCCACGCCCCACACACACTCTCTTCCTCTTTACAAACATGGATTTCCTCATACAGTGTCTGGCCTTGTCAACATATTTTAGCAAATTACATTTTCTAGCCCCTGCATCTTTCCAGTCTACAGTGGGATAAATGTTAGCCAAATTGTCCAATTTTGTCATGTAAGATACAGATGTAACTGCCGGCTCTCTACCGTTTGCTGCACAGCAACCTAAGCCGTGCCTATCCATGCCATGAGATTTCTGTAATTTTCACACGTTAGCAATCATTTTACAGTAGTCTGAAAGAGTGCAGATATTGAAAATTAGCGTTGTCTGCAATACCGGTCAGAAACTCAAGTCGGCGACCGTGAGTTATTAAGTCTTAAAATGTAATTGCAATGCAACCTGTCACTTATTTCCGTTCATGTGCGCACGATCTGATATCACACTGATTCAAGTGTATTTAATTGAAATCTAAAGAGTAAAAACGTGAACACTCCAAAAAGTATTTTTAGGGAATTAAATGTTTTATTTGCACACAAATTGTTAAATAAAAAATAAATAAATAAAACAAATAAAGTAAAAATGAACAATACAAAAATACAAAGTCTCTTCTTCTAAAATTAAAATGTTCTTTTATTTTTTGTCGGACTGGCTGGCTCTTGGATGTCTTGGCCTGTAAAAAAGAGAAATATTCAATATTAATAAGCGCACATATAGTAGCCGTGTGCTGCGCATGCGTCTCACTGTGGAGCCTTGTTAAAACACATACAGTACTGTAGATTGAATATGTCACCTGAGAAGCACGAGAAATGGCCGCGCTTTTGTCCCGTGATGCGGTTGACTACCGGCAGTTGCACCTGTACAGTACTGTATGCGTGTCACCGTATTTCACAGTATTTCTGTGCATGTGTGTCACTTTGGAACCTAGTTTAAATGCATACTGTATGTGTGTCATAGCATTTCTGCACATGCGTGTCACTGTGGAACCTGGTTGAAAATAAAATTACTGTATGATACAGTAGTTGCATGAATTACAGTACTGTACATTACCTGGTGTCGCTAGATGTCTTTCTTGCATGAATATGGTGTGTGTTTTGAGTGTCATAGCATTTCTTTTATGTTTTGTTTTTAGGTTGCCCATTCACTGGTTATCTGTGCCCCCATCGGTGTCATAGGTTACTACAGTGACACTCAATGAGTTTATTGCCTACAGTGTATTGTAATGCACATTTTATTTTAATGCTATTTATATTTTTTTTAACACAAATGGGCAAAAACACTATTAACCATATTTGTACAGTATATCTAAGGATGGTGGTATATTAGTTATCCTGGGGGCCAGGGCCTTCATCCTGGCAGGGCAAGTATAAATTTTATTTTCTGTAATTCTATATATTTTAATGATATATATACAGCTCAACCCTGTTATAGCGCGATCCGCTACAACGCGGATCTGCTTACTGTATAATGCGGTCTAAACGTGGCTCCCAATTCAAAAACATCTCCATTTTTTTAAAAACATTAAATGCTTTATTGCTAACGGACACATGGGCACACAGGCTCATGGACACCATGTGGGAATTGAACATTAATACATTTTATATACTGTAGTGCCGACGAGTATTCTAAAACAAACCTGGGGCAATCCCCAACAAGACCCAGGTACATGC
This sequence comes from Ascaphus truei, assembly GCA_036426205.1. Classification (NCBI taxonomy): domain Eukaryota; kingdom Metazoa; phylum Chordata; class Amphibia; order Anura; family Ascaphidae; genus Ascaphus; species Ascaphus truei. The sequence continues at coordinate 55,896,873 of CM071568.1, read as the reverse complement.
TGGGTACATGCTGCAACATTTCAGTTACATTTCTGCAGACAGACTAATGGCCCATCAGATTAACAGCGGGGGTCCTGGCAGTCCCAGTCAAACTGAATGGGACTGCCAGTTACCCTGCTGTGTTAATCCGATGGGCCATTACTCTCTGCAGAAATGTCACTGAAATGTTTGCAGCATGTACCCAGCAAGTACCTGGTGATAGCCCCAGATTTTCCAAGGCAAGTTTTAGAATACTCGTCGGCGCACCTGTAATACCCATGCAGGAATCGAAAATGCAGGAAAAGGACCTTCCATTTGCTAGACCAATTCTTTACCTGCTACACCACAGCATTGGTGTGATGTCACAGACTCTATAAATACACTGTGTACAATATGTTAAATTTGCTTTAAGAGCATTTGATATCACACCAATTCTGTGGCTTGGAGGTAGAGAACTGGTAATAGCATATGAAACGTCCTGGGTTTGATTCCTGTATGATATGGTATAATTTATAAATTATTTTATATAATAATTTATATATTATAAAAGAAATAAAATATTAATTGATACATTATACATTTTAATAAAAATAAAATAATAATTTTATTTCTATTATATAAATTGTATATTATTGTGTATTGCTATATTTTTATTGCTAACGGACACATACACACACCCCTACTATATATACAGTAATACATTTATCAATTATAATTTATAAATTATTATTTTATATTTATATTCTAAAATAAATAAAATAATAATTTATAAATTATATGAGGTTATTAGGAATAGGGCTCAGATACTAAGTGAGGTTATTAGGAATAGGGCTGGAATACTAAATGAGATTATTAGGAATAGGGCTCAGGTACTAAGTGAGGTTATTAGGAATAGGGCTCAGATACTAAGTGAGGTTATTAGGAATAGGGCTCAGATACTAAGTGAGGTTATTAGGAATAGGGCTCAGATACTAAGTGAGTTTATTAGGAATAGGGCTCAGATACTAAGTAAGCTTATTAGGAATAGGGCTCAGATACTAAGTGAGGTTATTAGAATAGAGCTGGAATACTAAGTGAGGTTATTAGGAATAGGGCTCAGATACTAAGTGAGGTTATTAGGAATAGGGTTCAGATACTAAGTGAGCTTATTAGGAATAGGGCTCAGATACTGTGAGGTTATTAGGAATAGGGCTCCGATACTAAGTGAGCTTATTAGGAATAGGGCTCAGATACTAAGTGAGGTTATTAGGAATAGGGCTGGAATACTAAATGAGGATTTTAGGAATAGAGCTGGAATACTATGTGAGGTTATTAGGAATAGGGCTCAGATACTAAGTGAGGTTATTAGGAATAGGGCTCAGATACTAAGGGGGCTATGCACTAAGCTCCGTGCTTTTGCGTCTGGCTGAAACAAAAAAGCATGTCCGATAAAAAGTGAAGACGGAGACGCGATTCACTAAGGCCTTGAGCCCATTTTCTCTCGGACGGGCCAAAAACTGGCTTATCGTACGTGCAAACTTTTTCCCCCTGCTAGCGTTCTTAAAGTTTACGCTGTAACATTTATGCATGTAACATTTGCTTGGAGATTTGGCATCTCCATGCAAGGCTGTTACTGGCGATCGTACACTAAATAAAATCATTTTAATAATAGTGTACATGAGCAGGGGGTCTCCGGAGCTGTACCGCATTGGTTTCAAGTCCGGGGACCCCCTACTTCAGGAGATACAGGCCCCGTTATGGGGTGCCGGTATCCCCTGCACTTTCAAGCTTCCGCGTCATGTGACCGGGACATTTACATTTTGCAGGGGATACCGGCACCCCATAACGGAGCCTGAATCTCCTGAAGTAGGGGGTCCCCGAGGCTGAAACCAATGCGAGTCAGCTCTGGAGACCCCCTACACATCTACACTACTGTCAAAACACACACAACAATAAACATAAATTCATTACCTTAGCGAATAGCCGCTAAGGTAATGAAGCTGCATTAATGTACATTTCAATAATAGTGTGCGGGAGCAGGGGTCCCCTGAGCTGAACCGCATTGATTTCTGCCTCAGAGACCCCTGCTTCCCAAGTAACAGGCCCGGGTATGGGACATCAGAGGCCAATGTCGCCGCCATCTTTATAGCGTCCAAGACGTGACATGGGCTCTATAAAGATGGCGGTGACACTGGCACCGATGCCCCAAACTGGGGCCTTTAACTCGGGAAGCAGGGGGTCCCTGAGGCAGAAATCAATGCGGTTCAGCTTAGGGGACCCCCTGTTCCCGCACACTATTAATAAAATACATGAAAGCAGCTTCATTACCTTAACGGCTATCCGCTAAGGCAATGAAGGGATTAAGGCACAATAGCATGTTTATTGGGGACAATTGCCCCCAATAAACATAGCAATATACAACACACATCCCCCCCGCCCCCTAACACATACAATACAGTAATGGGCAAAATAACTATTATCCAGATATGATTAATAGATTATTTGCCCATTATGAAACACATAAAACATGCATAAATAAAAACATGAAATCTTAATCTGAAAATCACCACATTGCATCTTACAATTAAACCAGCAGCTAGACAAATGTATATCAAATGTCACACAATTGCATTGAGTGTGTACATGATGCAATTAATCTGTGGATCATGTAACACTATGCAAAATCAATTTCAAAATAAAATACACTATGAACAATGTCCCCTAACCACCAATGCCACCCACAAAATCAAATAGAAACTAAGCAACATAAATACATTTACCATCAATCAATTAATCAATTTCCTATACCAATTACAATACAATCCAAATCAATTATACAATTCACTATTCAATTCCTAAAGCCAAACCATTGGCAAAAAAATTCTAATTCAAAGTAACCACCATCATTCAAATCTAACTACCAGAAATAAACCATGAAACATATCATGTAACTAAATAAAAATTACATTACACACACCAATGTATAAATAAAGCTGCTAAATACATAATAAATACATGAGATACATAAACATTAGCAAAACAATCATTTATTATCCCTGTATGTATATCCATATAGATATACATAACATAAAGGGGCAATAAAAGAGCATAATAAACAATGCATTTACATCCAAAAATCACATACAATACACCCATTCAGTGTCCCTGAATGTATGTATATACAGGGGGCATTAAATGAAAATATAAAAAAAATACACTTTAGAAAAAATCAAAAAACCGGTAAAAATTAAAATAATATATTTTCTTTTGTTTATTTACCATTAGATGCCCACTCACCGAAATCCAGGGGAACCGAAAGCTCTCGAACCAATCCACAGGTAACCATAAAATAATAAACCATTACAATCCACGTCTGTGTCTTCTTTCTTTTATTTGTAATCTTTTGCGTCAGTCTTGGGGTCTTCTTTTCTTCTTTGGGGTCTTCTCCGTCTTCTTCCGTCTTCTTCCATCTTCTTACGCCACACCCTTCTTCTCTTCTTAGGAGGGGAGGTCTTCCCTCCTCGCCGTCTGGCTTCAAAATGAGACGACATTGGCTTTTATAGGCCTATGACGTCACATTTTCGTCAAATGGTTCCCACGGCCCTGATTGGGCCGTGAAAACCATGTGATTTGGGGGGGGAATTTTTTTTTTGATGATGATGTCATTTAAAGGCAATGACGCCAGCCAATCAGAATGGCTGTGCTTCAATTGCCTTAAAGATGATGGCATGAAAAGAAAGACGGCCACCCTCACATGGTACGGTAGCCAATCAGAGCGTGGGAACGAAATCCCAACTCTGATTGGCTCTGGAAGACCATGTGACAGAGGCTTTGCTTCAGCCAATCAGAGTTGGGATTACGTTCCCACGCTCTGATTGGCTACCGTACCATGTGAGGGTGGCCGTCTTTCTTTTCATGCCGTCATCTTTAAGGCAATTGAAGCACAGCCATTCTGATTGGCTGGCGTCATTGCCTTTAAATGACATCATCAATTTTTTTTGTCCCCCAAATCACATGGTTTTCACGGCCCAATCAGGGCCGTGGGAACCATTTGATGAAAATGTGATGTCATAGGCCTATAAAAGCCTATGTCATCTCATTTTGAAGCCAGACGCCGAGGAGGACGGACCTCCTAAAGAAGAAACAAGACAAGGGCGTGGCCGAAGAAGACCCCGGAATAGAGCGGAAGAAGAAAGAAGATAGAAGAATACAGATGAAGACCCCGTGACAAAAATGGATTACAAGAAAGAAGACACACGTGGATTGTACGGGTTTATTATTTTATGGTTACCTTTGGATTGGTTCGAGAGCTTCCGGTTTCCCTGGATTTTGGTGACTGGGCATCTAATGGTAAGTAAACAAAAGAAAAGTTTATGATTTTAACATTTACAGTTTTTTTTTATTTTTTATTCATGTGGTCCCCCCCCCCCCCATTTAATGCCCCTGAATTGATCTATGTCCCTATGGATATACATACATTTAGGAACACTGAATGGGTGTATTGTTTGTGATTTGTGGATGTAAATGCATTGTTTTTTTATGCTCTTTTATGGCCCCTGTATGTTACGTATATCTAGATGGATAGACATACAGGGATAATAAATTATTATTTTGCTAATGTTTATGTTCTTTTCATGTATTTCAAATGTATTTAGCAGCTTTATTTATACATTGGTGGGTGTAATGTAATTTTTATTTAGTTACATGTCATTTTTAATGGTTTATTTCTGGTAGTTATATTTGAATGATGGTGGTTACTTTGAATTAGAATAATTTTGGCAATGGTTTGGCTTTAGGAATTGAATAGGGATTTGTATAATTGATTCGGATTATATTGTAATTGGTTTAGGAAATTGATTGATTGATGGTACATATGTTTATGTTGCTTAGTTTCTATTTGATTTTGTGGATGGCATTGGTGGTTAGGGGACAATGTTCATAGTGTATTTTATTTTGAAATTGATTTTGCAAAGTGTTACATGATGCACAGATTAATTGCATCATGTACACACTCAAATGCAATTGTTTGATATTTGATATATATTTATCTAGGTGCTGGTGTGTTGGGAGAGGAGCTATCATTTATTTTTAAAACTGCTGGTGTTTTAATGTGAAGATGAAATGTGCTGCTGGTTTAATTTTATTACAATGTGCTGATGTTGAGATTCTGATTTCATGTTTTTATTTATACATGCTTATGTAATCCTTAACCATTTATTTGTATATTGGTGTTATATATGTATATATATGTATATATGTATATATATATATATCCCACTGTAACAAATGAATGGGGGCAGGGTGGGTATCGGGCCAGGGTGGCTTAACCCCTTAATTACCTTTGCGGTTAGTAACCGATAAGGTGATTAAGGGGATAATTGATAGCAGAATGTATTTGCAATGTATTGGCAATGTATATTGTTGGCAACGGAGGACACAGGCAATTTGCTGGTGAAGGGGCTTCATATTGATGAGGTTAGTAGAACTTTATTTATTTTATAAAAAAATGGTGTTTTCGTTTAGTGAATACGGTTTTGATACATGTTTTAGTGTGAGGTAAAACAATGCAAAGTCGCTCGGCAATGCACTGATTTTACCGAGGTTTAGTGAATAAGCCCCTAAATCTTGCTACATCTGTAAGAACTTGATTAACACACATTCCCAGCAAGCTCAAACTCCCACAACCACCACATGATGAATATATATTTATGTCAACCAGAGAGCTACTGAGCGTGGCAATGGTATACAACAAGAGACAGGGGGTGCCCAATGCTACATCCAATTGACAAAACATATATGATGAAAAGTATAAAGTAAAATACTTCAATAATAATAAAATAGTAAATACTTGGTTATTTAGTTAACCCTTTGGCCAAAGGCGTCATAAGCCTGCATCCAACGTCAAGAGTTAACCAAAATAAGCGGAGCTACACTACACTACATTGTGAACCCTTCCTTTTACCTCTGTAAGAGGGGAAGAACCATTATGGATCTTGTTCCTGCAGCAAGTGAAATGACCTCCCAAGTTAAAAAGGGGAAGGAGGAGGAGTGAGCTCTGGGGGGGGGGGTGCCACAGCCTCCAATTGACTGCTACCAGTCAGACATTGATTAACACACATTCCCAATTCCCAGCAAGCTCAAACTCCCACACCCACCACATGATGAATATATATTTATGTCAACCAGAGAGAGCTACTGAGCGTGGCAACGGTATACAACAAGAGACAGGGGGTGCCCAATGCTACATCCAATTGACAAAACATATATGATGAAAATTATAAAGTAAAATACTTCAATAATAATAATAATATTAAATACTTGGTTATTTAGTTAACCCTTTGGCCAAAGGCGTCATAAGCCTGCATACCAACGTCAAGGTATAACCAAAATAATGCAGGTCCTACACTACACTACATTGTGAACCCTTCCTTTTACCTCTGTAAGAGGGGAAGAACCATTATGGGTCTTGTTCCTGCAGCAAGTGAAATGACCTCCCAAGTTAAAAAGGTGAAGGAGGAGGAGTGAGCTCTGGGGGGAGGTGCCACAGCCTCCAATTGACTGCTACCAGTCAGACATTGATTAACACACTTCCCCAGCAAGCTCAAACTCCCACACCCACCACATGAAGTATTGAAGTATTTTACTTTATACTTTTCATCATATATGTTTTGTCAATTGGATGTAGCATTGGGCACCCCCTGTCTCTTGTTGTACTGCACTGACACACTTTATTCGAGCAAATACCCGGTATGTACCTGGCAGATACCTGGAATGCGCCGCTCCTCACCTCTGACAAGCCCCGTTGCATTTGCCTTCCCAGCCTGGGTTCATGCCTGGCTGATGGGCGGCTGATCTGTTAAATGATAATGATTAGGATTTAATAGGCTGCAATGCTTCGCGTGTCTACCAGATGGCATAAATTCATGAATTGTAATGCAGTATATATATATGTAGTGTGCAGTATTGCAGCCAACGGGAATAAAATGCTTCAATCCCTGCCGGAAAATAACTCAATGCACTCGGGCAGAAAACAGTCACAAACCTCAATACACCCGGGTATACCCGAATTCGTGGGACTAGCCGAGCTCGAATAAAGTGTGTCGCCAGTGTATACCATTGCCACGCTCAGTAGCTCTCTGGTTGACATAAATATATATTCATCATGTCGTGGGTGTGGGAGTTTGAGCTTGCTGGGAATGTGTGTTAATCAATGTCTGACTGGTAGCAGTCAATTGGAGGCTGTGGCACCTCCCCCCAGAGCTCACTCCTCCTCCTTCACCTTTTTAACTTGGGAGGTCATTTCACTTGCTGCAGTAACAAGACCCATAATGGTTCTTCCCCTCTTACAGAGGTAAAAGGAAGGGTTCACAATGTAGTGTAGTGTAGGACCTGCATTATTTGGTTATACCTTGACGTGTTGGTATGCAGGTTATGACGCCGGCCAAAGGGTTAACTAAATAACCAAGTATTTAATATTATTATTATTGAAGTATTTTACTTTTTACTTTTCATCATATATGTTTTGTCAATTGGATGTAGCATTGGGCACCCCCTGTCTCTTGTTGTACATCTGTAAGACATCTGGAAGAATACATCTGTATAATACCTATATTCACATATTTCTACCTGAATGATCACAGTAGCTACACAAAAGTACATTAATATGTTTTAAAAAGATCAACACATTTTGAAAATCAAGCACATTTTTTCATGAGTTATTTTTAGAGAGCATATTTACAGCACTTTAAATTAAAGTAAAAAACATATTTTTGTCAGTGATTATAATTTCTCAGTAGCTATAAATTCTGAACCCAAAACGTAGTAAAAGTATTGTTTTATTTACTGACCCCATGAATCTGCAGGAGTAGGGTCATTTTCACTGTCAAAATGTAAGGCTAAGAAGCTCAAAGTAGCAAAATCCACTATGATGGGGCTCATGCATTTGAATATAAATTATCTTGACTTTAAATGACCACATCATCCAACATGTATTTAAGGTATTTCCTTGTACACAAAGGTCCAGATAAAATAACAATATACTGTGTATTTATATTTATTTATTATCTCTGGGTCCTTTACCAGTGCAAAGTATTTGAAATTTCTGTACATTTACAGTAGCTCAGTAGAACATTAACAGACATGGAAAGCTCACAGTGAATTCAATTAAAAGGTAAAAAAAATGATGAATAATTATTAAATATGCTGCATAATGCCTGCCAAAACCATAGGCAACACAAAAAAAATTGTTCTTCATTACAGAAGACGTGTTAAAACATAAGCAACGCGTCAAAATGTTGAGAAAATACAGAGTGAAAACTACACTGTATGTTGATAACACCATTATTTTAAATCTCAACTTTCCTTATCTTCACTTTCTTCTTCATGAGAATGCAGCACAGTCAAAACTACAATGAGCATTCACTCTGGTTTTCTCATAGGCATTTACATTACAATTAGTAGTGGGCTGCTTGGTTTACTTCAGATATCTTAAATGTACTGTACAGTATGTTCCATGGAACCCCAGGATTTTGTGCAAGGTTGCATGGGTTCCTGTCATGTTCTAAGCCTGCTGTACCCATGCTTGGCCACCGGGATTGCTGCTGCTCTCTCAATGTCTTGTTCTAGCCTGCAGTGCCTATACTTGTCCACCGGGATTGCTGCTGCTAAACTAAGGAACATTCCAGACCCTGAAACCTGACACCTCTGCACCTGTGCTCTACCTCTCAGCCTTTCTATATAAACATCCCTTTCCTGTTCCTCCGTTGCCTGTTTATACTGGTTCTTCAGCTCTTGCTGGTTCCTGTGTTTACTGCTGTGCTATTGATATATTGTCCTGTTCCAGTCTCCACGTTGCTGACCTCTGCTTGTTACCTGACTACGCTGCCTGCCTCTGACCTCTGCTTGTTACCTGACCACACTCCCTGCTGTTCATGCCACTGGTCCACTCCAGCCAAAGTCTAATCCTTGACAGTTCCACAGAAAAATGGTATTGACATTTAACCCTAACATGTTTCAGTTATATTTTTTAATGTAATGTTCCAAAGTGTTAAAACATGTTATTTTGTAATGTAATATACAGTAATGGTATAAATTGTGTATGATGTAGAATTATGTTATTATTATTTTTAAAGATTGCCATATTATAATCCTGCACGTTTTAGGCTCCCAGTGTAGATAGGTTATGTTATGGTGCTTCCCCCACCCTCTAGAAGATTCTGTCATTACTGGTCGTGTGGTGCATGATACCTGCTGGTAACAGGAGTGCTGAGCTGTCCGCCGATGGTAGTTGGGACACAGGATCAGGTTTCTGGGGTACATTACCCACATGGTTCTCTCATTATATTGAAAGGAAATGTTGTGGATGTATTACACTGAGTTTAGTCAAACTTCGGAACAACCTTTTCAATCCGATCAAAAGCCAATCCAGCTCATCGTGTGAATATTTAATTTTTCTAAATACACCGGACAGCATTTATAAAATGACCCACAACATTTCGTAAAAAAAAGAATGTCTAGAATGTTTTTACAAATCCAATTATTTATACAACAAAAACCAGAACATGAGATAAAGTTCCCACCCTTAATGTAGAGTTTTCTCAAGTTACATATATTTGGTTAGGCTCATACAGTGGCGGCCGGTTTAAAACTAATGCGGCTGCCGCCGCAGTTTAAAAACAGCTACGGGCGGCGCGCGCTTAGCTGTGGCCGTTTTCGGACGGTTTTCCCGCGCCTCGGGCGCTTTCAATAGTAAGCGCCATTAGCGCTTATCTATTGAAGCGGCCGCCGCGCGGGAAACTCCATTTTAAACGGAGAGCATCCCCGCGGTTAGCCCGCTATGCACCCGGCAAGCTTTAGAATAAGCTTGGCCGGGACAGTAGGTACTAGTGTACAGTATATTTGCCATTTTGAATACAAAGACGTCTCAGGGGCACACAGTATGTATAATTTTTTCTTTCATACATATGTGCAGTCCTTTGTCAGTTTGGTCTTCCCCATACCGGAGTGTGAAAATAGATCAGGCCACAATCAAAAGAAATCTGAGGACCTCAGATAAGCAGTTATTGATTTTCATCAGTCTAGAAAGGGTTACAAAATTATTTCTAAGGATTTGGAGCTCCACTAATCCACTATCAGACAGTCTACAAATGGACAAAGTTCAAGACCACATTCACTCTACCCAGGAGCAGTCATCCTACCAAAATCTCTCTAAGAGTAAACCGACAAGTCATCAAGGAAGTCAATAATAACCCCAGAGTACATCCAAGGATCTTCAGGCCCCTCTCGCCTTGGATAATGTGAGTTTTGAGGACTCAACTATCAGAAAAGGACTGAACAAGAATTGTGTTCATGGAAAGATAGGCAGGAGGTAACCCCTGCTTTCTAAAAAGCCTGTCTGAAGTTCTCCAAAGAGCAAATAGATGATCCACAAGAGTTCTGGAACAATATTCTCTGTACATACGAGGCAAGCGTAGACATTTTTGGCCTCAATGAGGTGTTATGTTTGGCAAAAAACAAATATTGCATTGATCAGAAGAACATTATCCCAACCGTCAAGCATGGTTGTGGGAGTGTGATGATTTGTGGCTGCTTTGCTGTCTCAGGACCTGGACGCCTTGCCATCATTGACAAAAACATGAATTCTGCATTGTATCAGAAGATTCTAGATGATTGTGTCAGGCCATCCATCTGAGAGCTGAAGCTGAAGTGAAAGTAGGTCATGCAGCAAGACAATAATCCTAAACATGCAAGCAGATCTAGAAAAAAAATGGCTGCAGAAGAAATTCCAAGTTATAGAATGGCCTAGTCAAAGTCTGGACCTAAACCACATCGAAATGCTGTGGCAGGACCTAAAGCAAGCCGTCCATGCAAGGAAGACCTTACAATTCACTGAGTTGAAGCAATTCTGTAAGGAGGAATGGGCCAAAATTCCTCAAAACCGATGTGAGAGACTGATCAACAGTTACAGGAAAGGCTTAGTTGAAGTCTTGGTTGTTCAAGGGGGTGTCTTTATTTTTATCTACTTGGACTTTGATTAAGATCTAATAACATTTTATTTTTGAAATATGTGAAAATCTTAAGGGGTTCACAAACTTTTGTATGTATGTGTATATATACATTCTTGTCAAAGTTTTGAGAGAGAGAGAGAGAGCACATAGCATAATTCAATTTAATAATACAATCATAAAAACAAGTTATCCATAGAAAAAACACTTTCACACTATTGTGGGAAGTGTGGAGGTCATCTGTATAGTTTCGCTGATCTCTCCAAATGGACAGCGCCTGTACTGTCGTCTCAGTGATGTCACTTCTGGTGCACGCTGCGTCTCGGCAGACTGATGGAGGGGAGCTGTATATACTGTACACCTCTCTCTCTCTCTACACACATTGTAAACATAACCAATAGAATAAATAGATTTAATCATTTTAATAAAATTAACCCAAAATATTATGGACAAAAATCCAATGGGAGCAAATCCAAAGGGATAAAGAACCAGAGCAAAAGGAAATGGGGGAAAGAATAGATAAAGAAATTTTAACAATAATAAATAATATCAATATCCTCATTTATACCTTTGGGTGAAAAAGAGTTCAGGGAATAAATCCAGCATGTTTTTCTTTTTTTTATTTCTATCATCCCTTCTGTGATTCAGTTAAATATTTTTTATGCCCTTGACACATATTTATAATATGTTCCTTCATTCTTAATTTTTAGCGTTTTCTTGGTACATACAGCATCCTAGAATGAAGAATACAGGAACACATTAGAAATATAAATAAAGGCTTCCTGTTGCCCTGTATATCCCTTCACTTTTACTCGCTTTTCTCTGTTACATAATTAATCTCAAACCAGCAAAATAAAGAACATGTAAAAAAAATAGTATTCCTTTTATGAAGCCTGCATATTTTTTTATTTAAACTGTGAAATGTATAGTTATTACAATAAATCTTAGGTGGACCAGTGTTAGCTTTGGTGGCCTCTCTAAGGCCCAGACACTGAAGCATCTATAACAGTCTGTCAACTAACAAGGACACTGTTATATATACTGTACAGTACATAGCATTGGTTTCTTTTTCTCTAGCCTATGCAGAAACTCAGTGTTGATTAAAAACAGGGTGGAGATGACGTAGCCTCAGGATCAAAAGGTTTCCCATTTATACGGACTACACTAGCTTTTGCATTTACAGTACTAAGGTCAAGTTGCTTAGCTGGACAGAAGCAAACTTAACAGGTAAAACCCTCAAATCCTGAAATCAAAAATCTGTATCTGCATTGTTCTCGGGTAGTGTTCTCTTCACCCACCCTAACCCACCCCCCAATACCTCAAAGGTACAACTGAACATATGGGATCTTGGGGTTCTGATAATGGTACATTCTGACAAGAATCAGACTCTTTCCCCTAATTCCCCAAACCAGGGAAAATTGTAACCCAGTAGCAGCTCATGAAACAGATTAGGTACTATGACTACTTGGTGATGTACTGGGTCAAGAGGTTTTTCTATATAAACCTGGGCAGCGGGGTAACGGTGGATGTCTTCATGAATACAAATGATGTGTAAAGAAACTCCTGGCAGTAATTTAAATTTAACTAGGTGTGCAGATATCAAAGTGACCGTACTGCCAGAATCAAGCATTGCTCTTACAGACTCTTTCTATGTTAGTTTGCTTAATAGTGGAAACACCACCTGATAAACTACCCACAGAGATATCACAGTGCATTTGGTCCGAGTTCAAAGGGCAAACTGCCACCATATGTCCGAGTTCATGGCATTTATAACACTCCATGTAGGTTCTGGAACTGGTCAGGGGGGGAGTGGGGTTCCAAGCCATTAGAGTTTTTGGAAGCGTTATTCCCCCTATGGGCTATTAAACCCTCTGGTTCTTTTGTAGACTCTAGGAGTTCTTGCAGCCTTTAGCCCGAGGAATAGTCTTACTAGGTTTTCTGGAGTACAGGAGTTGGTAACCCAAAAAACCATCGGGACCTGAATTTCTGGACATCTCTTCAGCAGCAAAGTGACATTCCACCAATGCAATGCAATCAGCTGCTATGTCTCTTTGGGGTCACTCTTGCTGACATACTTTTGGATGGTATGAGGAAGACCACTCAGGAACGGGTCTATGATGATAATTTCAACGAACGTGGCAGGCATACAGACGTCAGGTTGAAGTCACTTTCCTGTGGAGTATATCAGGTCATAGAGTTGTGACATGGAGCTTTCTCTGTTTCATCGTAACAAGAGTGAAAACGCTGGGTTTGGACAGCTAAAGTGACACCTAGCCATGCCAGAATTTCAGCTTTCAGTGTGACATAACTTACAGGCACTCCGCGAGCACACGCGCACTCAGACAATGTCGTGGCGGATTTTGTGAGGGCAGCGTGACCAACCATAATCCCAATTGTGACGTCCAGGGTTTGTTGCAGCTGATTAGCGAGTATCTGTGTAAAAATCTTGTACGTAATTGGAAGTAGACAGGTCCATAGTTCTTCAGGTCTTCTTTGTCTCCTTTCTTGTGAAGGAGGATAACTATGACATTTCTCCATTGTTCAGGAATTTTTCTGCTCTAAAAGCAGAATGTAAATAATTTTGCAGGGATTTTCTTTATTTCTTCCATACCTTATTTTTATATTTCAGCTGAAATTTCATTTTCCCTGGGAGTTTTCCCGTTATTCATGAATTTTATTGCTTTTGCTGCTTCTCCTGGAAGGACGCATGGTACATCATTGGTGGTTTCTTCTCGCTCATTCTCTGCTGGATTATTATTGTGTTATTTGTGTCCTTGTACAATTTCATGTAAATGTCCTCAATTCTTTTTATTATAAGGGCATGGCCCTTTTGAGTGCAATGATTTGCATCTTCCCAATCATACGTCACTGCTTCCTCTTTAAACTTTTTTTTATCTTCAATAGTCTTCACCATATCATAGTTGCATGTTCTTACATCTTCACTTATATATTTAAGGATTGTCTTGCACAGCTGTGCATATAAAATTCTTGTTCTTGCGTGTTGGGATTGCTTCATTTCTTATTGTCTTGTCAGTAATTGCTTTGTCTCTGATATTTTTATATTCTTTTTTTTGTTAGTGATTCCACCAGTTTTTTTTGCACTTTCAACCACAACCTTCATATATTCTTCATAGTTGTTTGTTAAAGTGTCCCCATGCATTTCGAGCAAGCTTAAGTGATTTTTCAGGTTGTTGAGTAGTGTTTGTATAATATTAAGTGACATTTGCATAGTTGCACACAGCACCTTTACTTGAAGCACACACTGCTAGAGTTGCTTCCCTGAATAGCAGAGGTGTTGTGTTCTGATCCTGTTGGGCATGACAACAGTACCCCTTCATCACAAGGTTCCTTAGACTTGTCAATATAGTTTTTACGGAAATCCTTTTAGGAAGTATGGGCTGTGAGTCATTTAAATATACTTCACATATCTCCCCATCTAAGGTGTTCTCTGTTTTGAGCCCAGGCTGTTATCGAACAGCAGTTCAATAATATTTGATGAACTCTACAACTGAATGTTAAAAACAATAATAATAATTTTAAAAAAGCGTACCGGCAAGGCATTCAACAGTTTAAAACATTTTAACATTCTAGCAATACTTTTTCTATGTACAGTACATATCACATCATGTCAGTCACCAGCCATTACTTTGTTAGTCCTTGAAAAGATCCTCTAAATTATCTGAAATGCCTAATTACATGCTCTTGATTGATGTGTTTACCCAAAAAATAATTCATATTATTGTTCAAGTAGATTGTCTTTCAGTCCATAAGCCCTGTATATACTGTAAGTAAACTATTTACGGTACATTATTTACTTCCTTTCTTAATATTTAAAATATTAAATATTATTTAATTTATAAACAGTATCTATAGTACACTTGGATTGCACTTTGTAATCTTAGAGTAAAATATTTTTACAAAAATTCAGATCAGTCTTATAAATGAATGAACACAATGAATATTGTTCTCTTATATTGTATTTTGCACAACTGTCAGATAGTATGATATGTGGGATCTTATTTGAGCAAAGTCTGTAGAATTTAGTACTGTACAACTGAATAGATAAATATTCTCTATTGGATATAAAATCCAGCTTATGACAAGAGCTTATGAAGGAATCAGACAGGGGAAATATATTACAATTACTGTCAGAAGGAAGCAAACATTGATTATTTTTTGTGTATATCTTTATTTACATATAGGGGCCTACGCTAATAACCTTCATAAATCATTTCGATGGGTCTGTTACCCCGCCAGTTTTTTCAGCGTAGTTATCACGGTATTAGAAAGACTCTGAAGACCGGCGATAGCTAAATGCCCAAAACTGGCGAGGAGCAGCGATGTGATATTCGTTTCTCTCAAAAGGCCTCATTCATCTATCTGCCGCAATCTAATTCAATCTGGCACGCACATCTCGCCAGCGATCGCAGGGTTTTAATAACTATTTTAATACTAGTGTACATGAGCAGATGGTCTCCAGAGCAGAACCGCGTTGATTGCAGGTCCGGGGACCACCTGCTTCCCGAGAAACAGGCGCCGTTATGGGTTGCCGGTATCTTCTATGCATGGAAATGTCCTGGTCACGTGACGCAAGCACCCCATAACGGGGCCTGTATCTTGGGAAGCAGGGGACCCCGGACCTGAAATCAACACGATTCTGCTCCAGAGACCCCCTGCTCACATACACTAGTAATAAAATTGTTATTAAAACAGCTTCATTACCTTAGCAGATAGCCACTAAGGCAGTGAAGGGGTTGAACTGCAATAGCCTGTTTATTGGGGGCAGAGGAGTGGATGAAGGGGTCAGTAGCCCTGGTTGGGTGGTTAGGCTTGCCGGGAAGGTTGCGGGAGGAGTAAACCCCTTAACTACCATAGCGGTTGGAACCGCTATGGTAATGAAGGGGTTAACCAGTCCCTCTGCCCCCCGGAAGGCCTAAACACCTACCCTTGGGGCTACTTCCCCCTTCACCCAATCCCTATACCCCCGATAAACCAAAATAAACACAACAACCCTACTACCCACCTCCTCTTCCCCCAACAACCCCTCCCCCCATCACCCACCAACACCCCCCAACACATACAGTACAGTTATGGGCAAAATTACTATTATCCAGATACGGATAACAGCTCATTTGTCAATTCAAAATCAAACATTAGCCAGCTAGCATAAATAAAGTAAATAAAACTTTCTACTTACCCCTGCCATCATGAAGGGCATCCTCATCAACATACTCAAGGTCCATGTCCTCCATTGGCAGCAAAAGTACATAAACAATACAATCTAATGGGCCCTAACCCCTTAATCACCATAGCGGTTAATAACCCCTGTACCCTGCTACTCACCGGGAGGCCTAACCACCCACCCTGGCCCCACTATACTCACCCTCTACCCATTGATTGGCACAGTGGTACATCATGCCCATATAATATGGGCATGATAAGCCACTTTATCAATCAAAGGTCAACCTGATAAAAATCATTAAGGACTAAAATACACAATAATACCCTATATAAGGCCTGTTCCGTCTCATTTTAGCTCAAGAAGACGCCGAGGCCACTTCCGTTGCTGGATTTACCATGGGGGTATTTTGGATTACAACTGAGGAAGATATAAGATTAAAGAAAAGAAGAAAATAATGACAGAAGAATATAAAAGAAGGAGAAAGAAGATGAAAGAAAGAGAGAAGATTTTTGTACCTGATGCTGTTCATCAAGGAGGATGGAGTCGGATTGCAGTTGATTACATTGTGGGTTGAGAGCTTCCTGGTACGCTGGACTCGGAGGCTGAAGGCTTCTAAAGGTAAGATAAATATTGAATGTATGTAATTGTCTTTTTTCAGGTTTTTTATTGTATTTACTGATGCAGCCACCAGTATTAGAACACTTACCGGAGAAATTCCTGGGAGATTCTGGGACAGTCTCACAGTAAATGCCTCAACATTTCTGTAAAATTCTTAATGGCCCATCGGATTGACACAGCAGGGGGTCCCTGCAGTCCAATTCAGTTTGCAGGGACCTCTTGCTGTGTTAATCGTATGGGCCATTAAGAATCTCATAGAAATGTTGAGGCAACTGTGAGAGTGCCCCAGAATCTACCCAGGCAGAGTTCTAATTCTCGTTGCTGCATCTGTATTTATTTTCATGTTTTTCATTGCCCATTGACTACTAATATATTAATCTGTGCCCCTTTACGGAACAGATAAATAAAGTGACAGGCAATGCATTTTTTGGCAAATGTTTGTTTACAATTGATTGTTATTTTTTCTATTTCTGTTTATTGTTTTCAATAAATTGTTTGCTATTTGGATGGTTGTTTTTAGTACATTTGTGGATTGGTTAGTGGTTTTATTTCTTGAATTGTTTTGTTGGTTAACTGTTTCTTTAATTGTATTCTAGTATTTTGCTATAACAATTTTTATTCTTTTGCGGTTTTGGTGTTAGAATAATTTTATTGATGTGTAGTTGAGGCTTTTTAGTTCATTTATTCTTGTGCTGTTCAGGTGCTTGTTTATTTCTTTAATCATTGTGAATTGTTGTGCTTTATTCTTTTAATAGGTTGGCCATTGACGGCTACAGTGGCTTATCATACCATATTACAGTATATAGGTATGATGTACCACTGTGCCAATCAATGGGTAGAGGTTGGGTATAGTGGCCCTTGGGTGGGTGGTTAGGACTCCCGGGTGGGTAGCGGGTGATGGTGGGTTAACCCCTTAATTATATAGCAGTTATTAATCGCTGCAGTGATTAAGGGGTTAGGGTCCATTAAATTGTATTTTTTCTTGTACTCTTGCTGCCAACGGAGGACATGGATCTGGAGTTAGGTGACAAGGACACCCTTCATGATGGCAGGAGTGAGTAGAAGTTTTTTATACTTTATTTCTGCTGGCTGACTAATGTTTGATTTAGAATGGGCAAATGAGCTATTATCTATATCTGGATAATAGTCATTTTGCCCATTACTGTACTGTATGTGTTGGGGGAGGAGGGTTGTTGGGGTAGAGAAGGTGGGTAGTAGGGTTGTTGTGTTTATTTTTGTTTATTGGGGGTAGAGGGATTGGGTGAAGGGGCTAGTAGCCCCAAGGATTAATGTTTAGGGTGGTAGCGGAAGGGATTAACCCCGTCATTACCTTAGCGGTATTAATCTCTACGGTAATGAAGGGGTTAACTCCCCCTGCAACCCCCCCACAAGGCCTAAATACCCATAAAGGGCCAAATACCACCTTCACCCACTCCCGCTACAAACAATAAACATGGCACCGGTAGTTAACCCCTTCATTGACTTAGCGGTTTGCCGCTAAGGTAATGAAGTTGCCTGTAAATGCATTTTTCATGCATCGGATTCATGCCGGGGCCTCCGGTGGTGATATTAATGTGTATCAGCTCCGGAGACCCCCGGCATCAATCTGATGCAGGAAAAATGCATTTTTTTTCTAAGTCCCTCTCCCGCTGTCACCTCTGAAGCTTCTTGGCAGCTTCACGCCAACTTTTTCTGGCAAGAGGAATTTGGAAGGAAATCACCATTCTAGAGCCATGATTAGCCTTGATAAGCTAATTGACGCTAGTAGAATTGCACGAGTTTCAAAACCTGCCAAGAAGTGGCTTATCGCCGCTCACTTGGCGATGTGTTTTTGACGGCAGCAAAAAAAGATGATCCATCCCACTTCTCGAGGCTTTCTGAATCACTGTAGGCATTTTTGGCAGATAACAGCTAAAAAGCCTTGATAAGTGGGGTATGAAGGCTACTAGCATAGGCCCCATTGTATTTTTGGTCTTCATTGTTTGAAAGAAATTCTAAGATTAAACATACAATCACATACCTAAAGAAATAGAAAAAGAGGAACAAATGTTCCAATATCAGTGTTCTAGAGTGTACAAATAACGATCCATAGTGTATGGAACATATATCACTTGACTTTTAATGATAATTGTAAAAACAATGTGTTTGGACACATGAAAAATGTCACATATAGTAAAAAGTCATATTTTTATACGAGAATAAAGAGAACAGCCTTATAATAGTACCCAGAAGGGATTTCTGTGAAACCACAAAAGCCCAGACACCCTCATGACTTGAAGGTGATGTCTCCTGGAACTAGACTTTAAGGAATCTAAAGGAAAATCTTAGCTATCCATATGTAGCCATGTCTGGTCTGGCTACCAATCTGCCCTCCCTGACACGCAAGTCCTGGTAAATGCAGGCAGTGGCAGGCCCAATCTTTGGTTTTCCCCACACCAGCAGCGTCCTTGAGTGACTGGGGTGGAGGTGGGACAGGGTCTGTGTTCTACCCAATCATGGGCTCAGACCTTGTACCTTCCCCCTCTGTACTGGGGAAGCTGCAACTCTAAATTGATTCAGTGTGAGAGATTGTGTTGTCTCGCCCTCTAGAGTGGGAATATAACCTGAATCCCCATCAAGAGGGTTGTTGCAAAGCAAAGGCAGATGGAAAGGCCTCAAGTCTCAAAGCTGACCCAGGGACCATCCAGAGACCTGGGACCTCAGAGAAGTCTGTGATCAGTGTATATCTATTGTATGATGGTTTCTGAATAAATATGTTTCTGTTCAACTACACTCATGGCCTGAGTCTGCAGTCTATCAGGGGGAGTATGTGATAGTTCTTCTGCAGGGACTGCCTCCAGTACTCCTGGAGTCTGCTAAAGGTGGAGGCACTGGCACCAGCAGAGAAGGAACTATGCAATTAACACAAAAAATAGTGATTGAGGTGTTAAAACAGTGATAAATGAATATTAATTGCTATATGATAATATGCTCACTTTAACTATATTTGTGAATGTGCAAATGTAATGTTATAAGATATAAATGATAAATATACAGTGATATAAAATCGCAGCTCAACCCTTTGAAGAGACAATTCTCCTTGAGTAGATTTTCAATGGTAGTTTTTGGGGAGCGCAGATATCTCCGTATGTGTAAAAAATATATAGAAAATATATAGTGTAATAATTTCTAAATAAAAGACATCTTGGTATGAACAGAAATGGGGACTCACACTTTCCCAGTGGATAAACAGCAGTTGATACACAGATTGGTTTTGAGAATCTTCAGTTCAAGTGGACTCAGCGTAATAATCCTCAATGGAAAACAAAGATCAGACACTTAGTGCAACATTTTATGTTCAACAGGATGTTGTATTGTAACGAATAATATTGCACTTACATTTATACAATGTGGCATGGACATAAATATTAAACATAAACATAAATATTAAAGGGAATGGCACGATTCCTCTAGTTTCTCCGACTGCTGTGCTGCATCGCGTCACTTCCGGTGATCGTCCGCTTCACTTTCGGATACGGGTGATCCCGCTTTCAGAGCCGCAGACACAGGACACTCACGGGAACTCACTTAGCCTACTCCAACTCACCGTAACTGACGCACACGTATGTGAAGACGCCTGAACCGGGCAGCTAGCGACATCTCCCTGCATTATTCTCTCCCATGATTGTACTATTTGCTCAAATGTGAGCCTGAATTTTTCTACATCCATTTAATATACTATTCATTTTAGCAGTGTTGCACTATTGTGGGCTTTCTTTGTTTTATTTCATGGGCGAGTATACATTTGAGAACATCCACTACAGAGGGCTCATCCAGAGCTCACTAAAGGCTTATCCAGTCGTGTCCAGAGATTTGTATGTGAAGATAACTTAAGGGGCTCCTATCAGAGAGAGAAGTATCTCTGATTCGCTATTCTTTTCAGCTCCATTTGTGAGTGAGACCTATTACTTGTATTAGATAGGGTTCATTATTTTACTGGCTACACCATATTCTATTATTTTCTTTCACATATTACACTTCGTGAATCACCAGCGCTCCCCTTACCAGGAAGAAGAACTATCAGGTGTTTTAGACATGTTGAGCAGCTTTATCTTATTATATATGTTGGAATAATTCACTCTATATCAACATTTGGTGGGGATTGTTTATTATATATTCACTTGTTTTAATATATTATTATTATCACATTATATTTTGAGTGATTTTGCACTTTGTGTGAGCACACACTCTCCACCTTATTGCACAGACGCGCCCAGTACACTTTTCTTTTTCTATTAAACCAAAGTACTTGGTTTGTTGGAGGTAGCGGGGGTGGGTTAAGTGGGTAGTTTCCTCGGGGTGGGTGGTTAGGCCTACCAGGAAGGTTGTGGGAGAGGTTAATCCCTTCATTAGCTTAGCAGTTACTACCTTTAACCCCTCCTGCTACACACTGGAGAGGCAGAACAACCCATCCCAGATCAATCACATTAGCAATCAATTGGAACCCTACTAATCAACCCCTCTACCCCCAACATCCACCCCATTACATAGCCCTATTATCCAGATCTGAATAATACTGCATTTGCCCATTAAAAATAAAACATTTGGCAGCCAATAAACAGTAAATAAAAGTTGTACTTACCCCTGCCAGGATTAAGGCCGTCTTCAACTTTGTCCTCCTCCTCTTCTGTTGCAAGAACAGTAAAAAAAAATAACTACTCGCTTGTTATTAATCGCAATGGTAATTAAGGGGTTAAAATACAATACAAGGTTTTTTTTACCCTTGCCAGGATGATAGCTTTCCTCGTCCTCATCCAACAGCAGCACCAACAACTCTTGACTCACCAAGCAATGATCATCATCTTGAAGAACAGCATTATGTGCAGAAGTCCACCAAGTGCAAGAGGTTGACCTTACAGGGAGGAAAGCCATCCAATCAGGTACCTTATGGCTCCCCCCCTTTAAGGTGACATCACATCCCTCCAAAAATGGAAAGGCATCTCATGTAACATCCACCAATTGGATTAGTGAATGTACCATGGGGTTTAATCAAGTTTGGTACAGTAGTCATTCTTTGCCAAATCTGATGTCTTGACACATGGTACATCAATCAATCTGATTGGTGGATGTACAATTTCTCAGTCAAATGTGATGTCACAGGCTTTATATAAGGCACGTCTCATTGGACAGGAAGAAGACAGCGTGGCACAACATCTCCTCCTGGGCATGTTCAAAAGAAGAAAAAAAGGATAAAGATAAGATAAAAAGAAATATGATAAGAAGATCTACTCCTTTACAAGCAATTGAGGATTGTGGACTTCTACACATCATGCTGCTCTTCAAGATGAGGATCATTGCTTTGTGGGTCGAGTTCTTGGTGCTGCAGTTAGGCTACGGCCCTAGTCCTCCCTGCTGCATGCGAGCCTGGTGGCATGGCGGCATGTGCAGAGACTACAGCCGTGATCAGTGTCTGTAGGGGAGCTCTAGGGGAGCGCCGGGGAGTGGGGACATGAAGGGGGTCGCCGCCATGACGGGACATATCTGCCCTGCCATTGGCTGCATGCCGACCGCGTGCCAGTCATGGCATGACAAAATTCTTGTCTTTCCAACTAGCGTACGTGTCCCAGCACTTTGCGCGCTCACACACACACAGCCACTGGGGGCTGCCACATAGAGGGCTGTGCTGTGGTGTGTGGCATGCACGCAGTACCGCGCGGCCGTGACTACCAGGGACTCAAGGGTAAGAAGCACTTGTATTTTATTTAATTGCATTTTTTTATAATGTTGCCCATTAATTGCTAATGTGGTTATCTGTCCTCATTGAGGGTATACTTAACCACAGTGACAATCAATGCATTTTTCGGCTAATTTTTTAATTTTATTGTCGTATTTAATTTGGTATTTCTGTTTTTTTAGGTTGCCCATTCATTGCTACTATGGTTATCTGTGCCCACATTGAGGGCATAGGTTACCACAGTGAAAATAAATGAGTTTATTGCCTACTGTATATTGTGTTTTATTGTCAATCATATTTTATTGGGAATTTATTTTTATTTAAAAACAAATGGGCAAAAGCGATATTAGCTATATTTGGCTACTAAATCTTTTGTCCATTTGTATGTATGGTAATGGGGGTAGAGGGGTTGGGGATGGGGGTAATATCTCAGCATGGGAGGTTCAGCCTCTTGGGTGGGTAGCAGGTGGGATTAACCCCTTAATTACATTAGCGGTAGAAACTGCTATGGTAATGAAGGAGTTAACCCCTCCCACAACTCTCCCGGTAGGCCTAACTACCCACCCTGGGGAAATTAGCCCTTCACCCTCCCCCTCTACTCCTAACAAACCAGGTACTTTGGTTTAACCCCCTCATTACATTAACGGCTAGCCACTAAGGTAATGAAGCTAGTTTAATTATTATTTTAATTACACAGTATTGAAGCAAGGGGTCTGCGGAGCTGACCCGCATTAATTTCAGCCCCGGGGACTCCCTGCTTCCAGATATACAGGCCTCGGTATTGGGTGCTAGTATCTCCACTATGTTTAATTCCCCCATGTCATGTGACCGGGACATTTAAGCATGGCGGAGATACCAGCACCCCATACCAGGGCCTGTAAATTACCCTGGCCCGGGTCTGAAATTAATGCGGTCCAGCTTCAAAGATCCCCTGCTTCAATACTATGCAATTAAAATAAAATACAAACATTATGATTGCCTGTTAGAGACGCGCAGGGAGAGAGACTGCTTCTATCTTCTCTCACTGGGCAGCTCTTCCAGACTGGTGCAGCAGGTAGGATTAACACAGCGGGAGTCCCATTCAGACAAAGGGACCCCCACAGTGTTAATCCTGATGGGCAATTAGTGTGAAAGTGGGGAAGCCGCTAACAGGTACTCGTCAGGCGCTTGGAGCTACAGTTTCCTGGTGGAATGCTCGACAATATATCTGACTACAGCTGCAGGGTAAGAAAATGTATCATTTTCATAATATGGCTGTCAAACAATATTACACTAATACTTGATATTTACTAATTTTAGTTATAGATACAAATATGCACACCATTCTATTTTCATTTAAATTGTATCAATAAGGTTATTCAGATGAGGCAATGCGTCAAAAATCATATAAAAAGAAATCATTGGATGTTTAAATCTTTGCTTGAAAATCTGCCAGTAAATGTTCTTCGTTTATAATCTTTCATCATCATTTTTGTAAAATGTGCTACTGTAGCACTGAGCATTATCATTTTATGGCTGTAACTGATTTCTTTTAATAAAGGAGACTCTAATCCTCAATTGTATATACTGTAGTTATTTATTTATAAAATGTTTTACTTGGAAGTAATATATTGAGAGTTACCTCTCGTTTTCAAGTATGTCCTGGGCACAGAGTTATGATAACAATACATGGTTATATTAAATGAGCAGAGGTTATACTTTCAATTCACAGACATTTCATGGACAGTTAGAGATATGATTATAAGCATACATTATGTAACATTTACAGACAAGATTAACATTGTGTTAGATGAGGTAGGATAAGCATGCAATGTGTTAGAAGAAGCCCTGCCTCAAGAAGCTTACAATCTATAATGCAGGGTAAATTGAAACATTGGACACAGGGCATTAGAGTACTGGTGAGTTTCAGATTGCAATAGAGCAGCTTTAACATTACATGTCAGCGAATGACAGCACACGGCTCACACCCTTTGGCTGCCTGTCGGCTGCGCCAAAGGCTATACACCTTTGGGGCCACGCATACCGTATGTAGACTGAAGGGGTTCAGAATGAGTGCAGCTGTGATTTCAGAGTCCTTTGTCCTCCTGGGTCAATCACATTCCAGTGGAAACACATAGCAGTAAGCCAATGCAGATGTTAACCCTTAGCACGCTGGTTCTGTGCAGAGGGGAGCCTTTCATCAGCATATGATTATTATTATTATTATTTTTAACCTTCCTTTATTTTACCTTCTCTGTCTCTATATATTTTCTTTCCGTCATAAACCAAGACGAGAAGAGACATTTATAAATAACAATAAATAATACAAATAATATTTAGCTAAAACTAGCTTTTCTTGCCAACTGATGTGTACAGTATGCAAGCTTTTAAGATCAGTCAGTTCTCTTTTACAGATATTGACCAAAGCTGTTGGATAAATGGTTCTTTTCTTTGTGTGAGCAATTAGCTCTATTTTTCAAGGCACAGCTCTTTTGAAATTGCTTTTAATCTCTGTGCTTCTTTTGAGACAGTTACTCTAAACCACAGTAGCTTTGTCACAACGCAAATCTAGACTTTCCTCTGTGATTTTAGAATGTTATTGAGCGCTGTGACATTATTATGGCTCACAGGTAATTGTTAGTGTCAGACACAGTGCTAAAATGTTAGTTAGCTGTCCACAACTAAAATCAATTCTTTTTTTTTTTTTTTTTAAATCAAAGGCTAAGTTACTGCACAAACCATTATTCAATCTGTCAGTTAAGTATACCATTAGCCTTACACTACAGAGCTGCTGAACAGTTAATGTATTTTCAGTGCAAATATAAAATTGCTTTAAATATTCTATTTAAAAAAGCAATAGATTAAGTATAGGTTATATCTAAAAAGTTAGGTATTATCCTTTGAAACAATTTTACTGAATTCAAAAGTACCATTCTTAAAAACAGGGTGCTGTAAATGTGACAAGATTTTACAATGAATAGAAATATATCCAGCATTATAGGTATGATTATTTGGTATAGTGTGCAGCTCAACCGCAAAAAGTGCCTTAAAACTATTTTGTTTTTAAATAATAGGGCATGCGTGTACCATTGTGCTTATTATACCTGATAGAGTAAGGGAAACTGGTAATTAACACATTGATGGTAATAACTCTCCTGTCCTTGGACATGAAAGAATATGATTATGCTGCAAATGATTCTAATCAAATCCACTGAGAAATGCTTTGAAACGTGCTGACAAGAGGGTAGCATTTTCTAATTAGAAAGACTACAGTGAAGGGAATTTATTTTTGGATAAGTGGCAGAAATTAGAATGATAAGGACAGAACTTTTAATCAACTTTGTTTGGACTTTGTGAAGGACTCGCTTTGAATATCAGAAAAACAAGCAGGTGCTGAAGTGTGCTGAATATCTGTGTGAGTCTTTTGTGTGAGCTAAATCTTGTTTGACGGGTTATGATAAGGAATAGATAAGTCTACATCTAGCTTTAAATGAATCACCAAGCAGAAGAAACAATAACCAAGTGCAGATTATTGCTAATGAATTATCCACGCTAAAAATTCATTAAGCATTGTACTGTGTGTTTGATTAATTTTGCTTTTAATTTCGATTAGACTTTAAAAAAATGTGGCTGTATCTCTAGAACATTTTGCTCTAAAAGTTCTAGCAAAATATTTGGGTGTGTTGCGAACTTTGAGAAAGTTTGCTCAAGACTGCGAAGAAGCAAATCTCAAGTCTCAATAATAAACAAACAAAAATATATATATATATAAGTCTTATATATGTATCCTAGCTCAGACATTTGGTACAGGTCACTTCACAGAGATCCTTTAAAGACAGTTTGTAATGCTGGCTAGTACAAAACTTCCCATGGGGCTATTGCAAGTGATGCAGGTTATCTTGGTTGAGGGCCGAGCAGGGAAGATTTTAGGACACACATAAAAATAAAGTTATTTTTCCAAAATCTTAAAAACCACTGATTATCAATCTACATAACGTAAAATTCAAAGTCCAGCAAAATATGAATAATGCTTATCAATCAAAAACCAGATATACCCAAACAATAATAATATTCCCCTCATAAGGTATTTTACATCTCCAGATTATCACCTAGTGAGGGTGCTAGTATTTGGAATGGGTGCAGAAGTTGCATCTATAATTGAAAACTCTAGCGAATCTTTGCATAAGGTGATCCTATTAGTGATTCACAAGGACATTAAGTACATGCTAAGCCTCCTGTAATCCTGTTTACCCATAGTATTTTAATTCTGCTGTCACTTGATTTACTGACCTTAGGCAGGAGTTTCACCTCAGTGGCTGAATCTGTGGGCCTTCCTGCTCCATTCAGTTACAAAGTGGAGAATCCTTGCTCAGATCCCTGTGTAGATTATTTATATTCTTGTCACTCTTTGGTTACTCATCTTAAAATGCAGAGTTAGCTTTTTAATTAGTAATCATACATACAATATGCTACACTTTGTCAATAGCTTTATCACGTACGACACACATGTGAGCACATGACCTGTATATGGGACAAGGGTTAATACACACAGCTTTCTAGACCAGCGGTGTGCAAACTGGGGGGCGCAAGATTATGTAGGGGGGCGAGGGCTGCGAGCAGGCAAACCTGGGGGCCGACAGAGCGCACAATCACATGTTCTTGGTCGGCAGGGCTGATCGGGGGGGAGGTGAGTGAGGGGTGGGGCGGGGGGATGAGCTGTGGTGGGGAGGACGGGGATGAGTGTGTGTGGGGGAGGGACGTTGAGTGTGGTTGGGGGGGGGGGGTGATTGAGTGTGTGTGTGGCGCGGGGATGAGTGGATTGTGGGGAGGGGATCCGGGGGGATTGAGAGCTCTCCGACGAGGGACTTGAGTGTTGTGGGAGCGGCGGATGAGGGATTAGTGGGGGGGGATTCGTGTTGTCTCAAAGAGGCGATTGTGGTGTCCGTGGGGCGGGGACACCTCGCGCGACTTCGTCCAACCGGGATTGCTGTCGTGTCGCCGGATCGGGGGGAGTGTCCTGGTGTGTGTCGGGATTGAAGTATGTGTGGGCCTGTGTGGGGAGGGGGGACTCCTATGCGATGCTGCTAGGGCGGGGTGATCACCCGGCGCTGCTGGATTGTGTGTGTGTGTGGGCTGTGGGGTGGGCGTGGTCAGGGTATATGTGTGTGGTTGTGTGTTGTGGGCGGGGGGGAGGTATTGTGTGTTTGTGTGGGGGGGGGGCGGTTGGGGCGGGGTTAGTTGTGCTGTGTGTGGGGGAGGGGGGGGAGGCGGGACGTGCCGCGAGTGGGATGCTGCTGGGGGGAAGGGGATGTTGTGGAGGGGGGGAGGGGGATTGTGGCTCCCCCGGACGGGTACGTGTAATGTGGGGTGTTTGCGGAGGGCCGATTGTGTGTGGGTGGGTGTCGCATAGGGGGGTGATTGTGGGTAGTGTGTGGTGTGTGGGGAGGGCGAGTGTGAGGGTGTGTGGGGGAAGTGATAAGTGGGTGGGGGGGGATCTGAGGGATGTCGTGTCAGTGGGGGCGGATTGTGTGTGCTTGGTCGTGTAGGGGGAAGGGATTGATGGTTTGAGTGTGTGTGGGGAGAGGTATTGAGTGTGTGGTGTGGGGAGGGATTGGTGTGTGTGTGTGTGTGTGTAGTGGGCGTGTGTGTGTGTGTGTGTGGTGTGTGTGTGTGTGTGTGTGTGTGTTAGTGTGTGTGTGTGTGTGTGTGTGTGTGTGTGTGTGGTGTGTGTGTGTGTATTGTGTCGTGTATGGAGTGGTGGGTATTGAGTGTGTGTGTGTGTGTATTGAGTGTGTGTGTGATTTGAGTGTTTGTTTGTGTATTGTGTGTGTGTGTGTGTAGGGGGGTGGGAGATTGTGTGTGTGTGTGTAGGGGGGGGGATTGTGTGTGTGTGTGTATGTGGTGATTGATTGAGAGAGAGTGTGTGTGTGTGTTGTGATGCAGTGGTGCGCAAACTGGGGGGGCAATGAGGCGCAAGATTATTTAGGGGGCGCAGGCGGCATGCGGCAAAAACTGGGTGTGCTGGCCGGCAGACGCTGTGCACGGGAGAACGAAAAAGCTGTGCGCGAGGGGCGGCCAAGAAGATGTGCACGGGTGGGCAGCCGAAGATGTGTGCGGGTGGCTGAACAGGATAGTGCAGGTGGCGGCAACGTGATGGTGTGTGAGCGCACGCGCAGGGGCTTCAGAGATACGGGGAGGGACACGCCCGAGCACGGTGAAGTCAAACGCCCCTCCCGGTGTCTGCCCTGCAATAGCGCTGTGGTCCTGCTCTCCTCCGCTGACAACCTGCTTCGCTGCGATCCTCTGCACGTGAAAGGGTCGGCTGCACCTATATCAATCATACTATGAATGTACAGAAATAATAAAAAAACAGTGAAAACACAACATTGAAAACGGAAAAAAAGAAATAATAATGTAGGTAGGAGTGTGGATGACAATGGGGGTAGCAAGCCAAAGAGCAGGGAGGGGAAGGTAGAAACAAAAAGGGGGGAGGGATGGGAGGTAGCAAAGAGGTGGATGAATGCCCCCCAAAAGTATTGCCTTTGTGCACGTACGCTCTCCCAAGCTTGGGGAGACAAACAAAATTGACTTTGAAGTGCGCTCAGCAAGTCAATACACACACACAGCCACACACAGCCACACACAAACACACACAAATAGCCCCGATCCACGCTTGCAAAATTATGCAGGACACCCGGTGCTCATGCTTGGAGAGTTGGTGATGTCACCGCTCTCTGCGGTAGCGTGGACGCAGCTTAATTTTGCAAGCGCGAGCTGTTGAAATATGTAAGTATTTAGACATATTTGGATTTATATTGTATATCGTTTAATAAAGGTTTTTTTTTTCATGTGATTTTGATTAGATCAGGCAGGGGGGGCCCGAGAAATTTTATGATGAAAAGGGGGGCGCGACTTAAAAAGTTTGCTCACCCCTGTCTAGACGATTCACTTTTCTCCACGCATAAATCCTCAAATGAACAATATCACCCCTCAATCCGTCCCTATATACTCAGGGGTCTCCAAACCTGTCCTCAAGAGCCGCACACAGGCCAGCTTTTATGGATATCCCTGTTTCAGCACAGGTGGCTCAATCAGTGGCTCAGTCAAACACTGAGCCACCTGTGCTAAAACAGGGATATCCATAAAAGCCGGCCTGTGTGTTGATATTATACTAATTTTATGTTAGTCGAATACAATATTGCACCAACCATCTATTGTCATTTTAAATTGGATCAGCAATGTTTTCAGAGGTGAGGCAAGTGCGTCAAACAATCATATAAAAAGAAAAATGTTTAACTTCCGCCCCAGGTGGCATAGTGTTGCCGTTTGTTGACCAGAACTGCCGAAATTTTGTTCTTCGTTTATAACTCCACCATCTTTCATTCAGTCAACATCATTTTTTGTAACAATGTGCTAGTTCTGTAGCACTGAGCTTACATTTTATGGCTGTAACTGATTTCTTTTAATAAAGGAGACTCTAATCGCTAATTGTATATTACTGTAATTTATTATTTATAAAATGTTTTCTTGGAAAGTAATATATTGTAGAGTTACCTACTCGTTTTCAAGTAGCTCCGGCCAACAGAGTTATGAGAACAATACCATGGTTATATTAATGAGCAGGGTTATACTTTCAATTCACCATGACATTTCATGCCACGTAGAGAAATAGATTATTAGCATACATTATGTAATTTAACAGACAAGATTAACATTCGTGTTAGATGCTAGTATGGACTAAAGCATCGCAATGTGTTAGAAGACAATCCCTGGCGACGAAGCTTACAATATTAATGCAGGGGGTAAAATTGGAAAACTTGGACACAGGGCATTTAGAGATACTGGTGGGAGTTTCAGATTGGCAACTGAGCAGACTTACAATTACTCAGCAGTAAAGGAACCGCAATAGACAGCCCATCACACGGGACTACACAACCCTTTGGACAGTTGTCGGCTGCAGCCAAAAAGGCTAACACCTTGGGGCCACGCAACCGATGTTAGACCTGAAAGGGGGTTCAGAATCTGAGTGCAGCTGGATTCAGAGCCTTGTCCTCCTGGGTCAATCACATGGCCAGTGTGAAAACACATAGCAGAAGCCAATGGCAGATGTAAAAAGCCCCTTAGGCACAGCTGGTTTCGTTGCAGAGGGGAGCCTTCATCAGCATATGATTATTATTAGTATTATTTTTAACCTTCCTTTATTTTACCCTTCTATGCTCTATATATTTCTCTTTCCGTCATAAACCAGACGAGAAGAGACATTTCTATAAAAACAATAAATAATACACAATAATATTTAGCTAAACTAGACTTTTTATTGGCCAAAACTGATTGTACAGATGCAAGCTTTAAAGATCAGTGCAGGTCTCTTTTCAGACTATGCCAAAGCGGTTGAGGATAAATGGGTTTCTTCTTTGTGTGAAGCCCAATTAGCTTTATTTGTTCAAGGCACCCTCTTTTGGAAATGCTTTAATCTCTGTGCTTTTTGAGACAGTTACTCTACAACAACAGTAGCTTTTTGTCACAACGCAAATCTAGACTTTCCTCCTCTTTCCCTCCGTGATTTTAGAATGTATTGAGCGCTGTGACATTATTATGGCTCACAGGGTAATTGTGTTAGTGTCAGAACAACAGTTGCTAAAATGTTAGTTAGCTGTTCCCACAACTAAAATCAATTCTTTTTTTTTTTTTTTTTAAATCAAAGGTCTAAGTTACTGCAAAAAACTCATTATTCAAATCTGGTAGTTAAGTATACCATTAGCCTAACATAACAAGCTGCTGAACAGTTAATGTTAATTTCTTCAGTGCAATATAAAAATTGCTTAAAATATTTCTATTTAAAAACAGCAATAGATTAAGTATGGTTATAATCTAAAAAAAGTTAGGTATGTACATCCTTTGAAAACAATTGTAACATTTATGACTGATCAACAAGTACCATCTTAAAAACAGGGTGCGTAAATGTGACAAGATTTTACAAGTGATAGAAATATATCCAGCTTATAGTATGATTATTTGGTATAGTGTGCAGCTCACAACCGCAAAAAAGTGCCTTAAAAACTTTGTTTTTAATAATAGGGCATGCGTGATACCATTGTTTATTATACCATGATAGAGTAGGAACACTGTAATTAAACACATTGGATGGTTAATAACTTCTGTCCTGCCTTGAACTGAAAGATATATGATTATGCTGCAAAATGATTCTAATCAAATCCACTGAGAAATCTTTGAAACGTGCTGACAAGAGGGTAGCACATTTCTAATTAGAAAGGCACTACAGTGTTGAAGGAGACTTTATCTTTTGGGCTAAGTGGCAGAAATTAGAATGATAAGTGACAGAACTTTTACTCCAACTTTGTTTGGACTTGTGAAGGACTCGACTTGAATTAGAAAACAAGTCAAGGTGCTGACAGTGTAGCTGAATATCTGTGTGAGTTCTTTGCGTGTGAGCTAATATTGTTTGAAGCTGGTTATGATATAGGAAATAGATAGTCCTACATCTAGCTGTTAAATGAATGTCACCAGCAGAAGAGAAACACATAAACCGAAGTGCAGATTATTGCTAATGACATTATCCACCTAAAAACTTCATTAAGTGCTTGTACTGTTGTTGGATTAGATTTTTGCTTTTAATTCGATTAGACTGTTAAAAAAAATGTGGACTGTATCTCTAGAACATTTTGCCTCTAAAGTTCTAGTCAAAAATTTGGTGTGTTGCGAACTTGGAAGAAAGTTTGCTCAAGACTGCCGAAGAAGCAAATCTCACGTCTTCAATAATACACAAACAAAAATTATATATATATATGAGTATTATATATTATCGTATCTCAGACATTGGTACAAGGTCACCATTCACGAGATACTTAAAGGACGCAGTTGAATGCTGGATAGTACAAAAATCTTCCCATGGGCTATTTGCAAGTGTGCAGGTTATGCTTGGTTGAGGGCCGAGCAGGAAGATTTAGGACACCATAAAAACTAAGTATTTTTAAAATCTTTTTTTTCAAAAATAAACACCAATGATATCATGCAATCTGACATTAACGGTAAAATACAAAGTCGCATCCGCAAAATATGAATAATGTTATCAATCAAAAACCGATATACCCAAACAATAATAATTCCCTCAATAAGGTATTTTACAAATTCTCCAGATTATCACCCGCTATTAGGGGCTAGTATTTGGAGATGGTGCAGAAGTTGCATCATAATTGAAACTCAGCGAATCTTTGCAAAGGTGATATCCATTAGTGATTCACAAGGGACATTAAGTACATGCTAAGCCCTGTTAATACCTGTTTTATTACCCCGATATTCAATTTTAATTCTGCTGTCAACTGATTTACTGACCTTAGGCAGGAGTTTCACCTCAGTGGCTGAATCTGTGGGCCTTCCTGCTACCATTCCAGGTACAAAGTGGAGATAATCCTTGCTCAAGATCCTGTGTAGATTATTTTATATTCTGTGCACTCTTTGTTACTCATCTTTAAAATGCAGGAGTTCAGCTTTTTTTATGTAACTCATAACTACAATATCTACACGTTGTCATATAGCTTTATCCACGTACGACACCCCACTGTGAGCACATGACCATGTAATGATGGGAAAAGGGTTTAATCACACAGATTTCTTAGACCCAGCGGTGTGCAAACTGGGGCGGTGCGAGATTATGTAGGGGGGCGAGGGCTCCTGCGAGCAGGCAAACATGCAGCGGCAATCATGTCATTTGGCGGGCTGATCGGGGAGGGAGGGGCGGTGATGTTGGAGCGTTGTTGTTGGAGGGTTGATGTGGAGGGGGGTTGCTTGTGTTTTGCGGGGATGTTGCATTTGGGGGGTCCGGGATTGTCTCCGGGACTTAGTTGGGAGCGTGGGTTGTGGGTTGTGTTGTGCTCATAGTAGGTTTCTGTTAGTTGTTGGCTGTTCTCTTAGTGTGGTTCGGACACTCGCCTTGACTTCTGGTCCCTTCGTTCTGTTTCGTTCCCGTGATTTCGGGTACTTTTCCTTGTTGTGGGACTTGTTGTGTGGGCTGTGTGGGGGGGGACTCCTTGGTGCTTAGGGGGTGTCCGCGCTGCTGGTGGTGCTGTGTGTGTGGCTGTGGGTGCGTGTCAGGTTAGTGTGTGTTGTTGTTGTGGGGGGAGGAGGCTATTGTGTGTTTGTGTGGGGGGGGGGGCTGGTTGGGGTGTTGGCGGGGTTGTGTGCTTGTGCTGGGCAGGTGTGGGGGGCGGGCGTGCCGCGTTTTGGTGCTGTGGGGGGAGGGGACTGTTTGAGGGGGAGGGGGCTTTGTGCTCCCGGCGGGTGCGGAGATGTGGGTGTGTTTGGGGGGCCGAGTTGTGTGTGGTGTGGTGGTGTAGTGGGGGATTGTGGTAGTGTGTGTGTGTGGGGAGGGCGAGTGAGGTGTGTGTGTGGGCGAAGTGCTTAAGTGGTGTGGGGGGGGATTGAGGGATTGTGTCGTGGGGGCGGATTGTGTGTGCTGTGGTCGTGTGGGGGAAGGGATTGAGGTTGGTGTGTGTGGGTGAGAGGATATGAGTGTGTGGTGTGGGGAGGGATTGGTGTCGTGGGTGTGTGCCTGTAGTGGGCGTGTGTGTGTGTGTGTGTGGTGGATGTGTTGGTGGTGTGTTGTAGTGTGATTTGTGTGGTGTGTGTGTGTGTGTGTTGTAGGGTGGCCTGTGTGGTGGTGTATTGTGCTGTAGGAGTGGCTTGGGTGAGTGCGCTTGCGTGTGTGTGTGTGTGTTTGGTGTGGTGTGCTTTTGAGTTGTTTGTTTGTGTATTTGTGGGTGTGTGTGTAGCGGGGGTGCGGATCGTTGTGTGTGTGTGTAGTGTCGGGGGGGAGTCGTGGATGTGTGGTTCGTGGTGATTGTTGCGCGACGACGTGTGTGTGTGTGTGTGATGCAGTGGTGCGCAACTGGGGGCTATGGCGCAATGAGGCGCAGCTTTTTGGGGCGCAGGCGGCATGCGGCAAACCTGGGTGTGCTGCGGCCGCAGACGCTGTGCACGGAGAACGGAAAAAGCTGTGCGCGAGGGGGGCGGCAAGAAGATGTGACGGGTTGGGCAGCCGAAGATGTGTGCGGGTTGGCGAACAGGATAGTGCATGGCGGCAACGTGATGGTGTGGTGACGCACGCGCAGGGGCTTCAGAGATACGGGGAGGGACACGCCCGAGCACGGTGAAGTCAAACGCCCCTCCCGGTGTCTGCCCTGCCAAATACGCTGTGGTCCTGCTCTCCCCGCTGACACCCTGCTTCGCTGCGATCCTCTGCACGTGAAAGGGTCGCTGCACCTATATCAATCTACTATGAATGTACGAGAAATAATAAAAAACAGTGAAAACACAACATTGAAAACGGAAAAAAAAGAAATCTAATTAGGTAGTAGTGTGGATGACAATGGGGGTAGCAAGCCAAAGAGCAGGGAGGGGAAGTAAGAAACAAAAAGGGGGGAGGGATGTAGGTAGCAAGAGGTGGATATGCCCCCCAAAAGTTTGCCTTTGTGCACGTACGCTCTCCAAGCTTGGGGAGACAAACAAAATGACTTTGAAGTGCGCCAGCAAGTCAATACAACACACACAGCCACACAAGCCACCACACAACACACACAAATACCCGATCCCACGCTTGCAAAATTATGCAGGACACCCGGTGCTCATGCTTGGAGAGTTGGTGATGTCACCGCTCCTGCGGTAGCGTGGACGCAGCTTAATTTGCAACGCGAGCTGTTGAAATATGTAAGTATTTGACATTGTGATTATATTGTTATATCGTTTAATAAAGGTTTTTTTTCATGTGATTTTGATTAGATCAGGCAGGGGGGCCCGAGAAATTTTATGATGAAAAGGGGGGCGCGACTTAAAAAGTTTGCTCACCCCTGTTCTAGACGATTCACTTTTCTCCACGCATAAATCCTCAATGAACAATACACCCTCAATCCGTCCCTAATATACTCAGGGGTTCTCCAAACCTGTCCCTCA
>CM071568.1:55839261-55861330 GCA_036426205.1 Ascaphus truei | reverse complement strand
TGGCTCTTGAGGACCAGGTTGGAGAGCCCTGCTATATACCATCGGTCACGAACTGCACACTTGTGGAGCATGTGACTTATATACAACCAGGGTTGATACACACAGCTAACACTTCTGCTCCCCCCCCCCCCCCCCTTTCAACCTTCGCAAAGGTACTTCAAATGAGCTAATATTTACCCTTAATCTTTTACAATATATATCTTTGATCGCCACCACCATCAAAGGAATAATATTAAAGATTTATGTACGAGAGTCTGGTCTCTGTTTATAAGAAACAATATGCACCTTACAACACTGTTATAGCAAAATGTGTCCGAAAAGGTAAATACACTAACGAAGCATGCAGCAGTTAAATAGAGCCCAAAGTATACTTATTAAAGTTTAGGTTACAGAATCAGTGCTTAGGCTACAGAAAGATTACTACACGAACTTACAGTTATAATACAATGCGCAACCGTTGATTCTTACAACCAAAAGATCAAAATAACACTGAATCTAAAACTTACAATATGAAAACACCGGATCAAGGGAAAAGCGGGAAGAGGGAATGACTCGCGGCGAATCCATGATATAACGTAGTATGTAGGGTAGTATGAGTTGCAAAAAGGTGCAAATGGGGATAAGGGTAACAATACATTACATTATTTTATGTTTTTTTTGAATAAAATTATTTTAATCGTTATCATCATTTCAACAATTGGCAACACGAGTGTAGTCATTTGGGGTTTTCTTTTTTTGTTTTAATAAATAACACCGATCAGATCTTTTCCAAAGAAGCCATGGATTGGAATTGAGAATCACCTATATTGTTGAACATCAGACACACGTGTTGAGTTTTAATTTATAATTCAAATTATGACTTATATACTCAATTCCCTTTATTGAGACACAAATACGCGCACCCGTTCATCAATCACCTCTGGCTGTCATTGTACGTCTTTGTGAGGTTTAAATTGCCTCATATATAGTCCTCAAGAGCCGCACACAGGCCAGCTTTTATGGATATCCCTGTTTCAGCACAGGTGGCTCAATCAGTGGCTCAGTCAAACACTGAGCCACCTGTGCTAAAACAGGGATATCCATAAAAGCCGGCCTGTGTGTGGCTCTTGAGGACAGGTTTGGAGAGCCCTGCTATATACCATCGGTCACGAACTGCACACTTGTGAGCATGTGACTTATATATACAACCAGGGTTAATACACACAGCTTACTATCTGCCCCCCCCCCCCCCTTTCACCTTCGCAAGGTACTTCAAATGAGCTAATATTTACCCTTAATCTTTTACAATATATATCTTTGATCCGCCACCACCATCAAAGGAATAATTAAAAGATTTATGTACAGAGCTTCTGGTCTCTGTTTATTAAGAAACAATATGCACTTAACACACTGTTATAGCAAAATGTGTCCGAAAAGGTAAATTACACTACGAAGCATGCAGCAGTTAAATTAGAGCCCAAAGTATTACTTATTAAAGTTTAGGTTACAGAATTCAGTGCTTAGGCTACAGAAAGAGATTACTACACGAACTTACAGTTATAATAAATGCGAACCGTTACTTAAAACCAAAAGATCAAAATAAACTGAATCTAAACTTACAATGAATAACACCGGATCAAGGGAAAAGCGGGAAGATGGGAATGACTCCCGCGTCAGCCGACATAGATATACAGTAGTATGTAGGGTAGTATGGAGTGGCAAAAAGGTGCAAATGGGGATAAGGGTAACAATACATTACATTATTTTATTATGTTCTTTTTGAATTAAAATTATTTTAATCGTATCATCATTTCAACATTGGCAACACGAGTGTAGTCATTTGGGGTTTCTTTTTTTTTGTTTTAATAAATAACACCGATCAGATCTTTTCCAAAGAAGCCATGGATTGGAATATGAGAATTCACCTATATTGTTGACATCAGACACACCTCTTGTTGAGTTTTAATTTATAATTCAAATGTATGACCTTATATACTCAATTCCCTTTATTGAGAACAACATAAGCGCACCCCGTTCATCAATCACCTCTGGCTGTCATTTGTACGTCTTGTGACGTTTAAATTCTGCCTCTATATATAAAAAAGACATCATAACTTTGTTTCTATAATACTTAGACACTCCATCTCCACTGTTGGGTCTGTATACTTAATATACTCAAAAGGAGAAAAAACTGCCGCTCATCAACTGTATAGGATATAGTATATACTGGTAGGGTGCATACGGGAGTAGTATATATAGAGTAAAGGAGGAGGTTACGAGGGTAACCCAAAGAATCCTATTTGCACTCTCTATCCACACGAAATGGCTAGGAAAAAAATAAATCCTTGGGAGGAGCCCAATAGCCGTTCATTACACATATTAAAACATTTTATTTAACATATATACAAGGATAAGGGAAACCACTATGTGGCGATAAAATGCTCGGTGGTAGGTACGGGGAAGGTAAGTAACTAAGATGGTATTTATATTGAACACGATGTAGTTGCCCAATTGCAAAATGGGAGATGTGGGGGATATAAGGTATAGATGGTAGTATGCAGAGGTAGTTAGAGTGTATGTATAGTTAGTGCATGATATGTATATCAGTTGCTTAAATGGTATTCATATATTCATGCAGTAGTAACATATGTCTAGCCACTGTACCTATAACTATATACAGATATATACACTCTTTACAGTAGAAGGTATTATGCCTGTCAATGCAGCTGGCACCGCTGCTAGTGTAGCTACCTCTGTATACTCCGGCCCCCAACTATGAGTCACTCATAGTCCCAGAATCATAACACTAATTGTTCCATTCATTGGTTGCAGGGTACACATATATAACTCAGAGTATTGGTAATAATGTATATGGGTCAGGTGTCCCGCTGCTGCTGGTGGGAGGAAAACGTATGCTTACTATCAATGCAGTTAGCACTGCTACTTGTAAAGTTGTCTCTGAATGTTCAGGCCCCCCAATATGCATCACTCGTAATCCCAGAATCACAACACTGATCGTACATATAGCTCATAATGTTCCATTCAATGTTTACAAAGTGTACATATAACCAAGAGTGTTAGTGATTGTGTAAAGAGTCAGGTGCTCCGCTATTGTGGCATTAGAATGGTTGTATACGACCTGGCATCATATGCTGTTCAAATGAAGCTGACTCGCGCCATCCCGTACCCGCGCTCCCTGATGACATCACGACAAGGGCGTCATAGCAACCGACGTACGTTTCGCGCTATACAGCGCTTTGTCAAGGTAATGGGAGTGGTGACTTAGACCACTTCCCTTGCATCTTTATGTGGGATGGCTGGGGGTGGGGCTACCCAAGATGGCCAATCATCACATATTTGTTTAAAAAAACATAGACAGGATACCTAAGGCTACTGGTTTGTCTACTTAGACAGGTTTAACACTGTGTGTGACATATAGGGTCTACTTATCTAACACTGTGTGTGCCATATAGGCTCTACTTATCTATTTATTTTCTGTCCAGGTTGTTATAGCAACCAATAGGACATTATTATTGATATGAGTGTCATTGTGACCTCATTATTTACAGGAATGGTGTAACATTACATAATGAAACAGTAAAGCGAGGTGACAAATATCTGGAACAGGTAATGGTACTTTCATAAATATACATGGTATGGGAGTTGACACGTAGCAGTTGTATGGCAGTCATCTTGCTCCAGGAGAGGTATTATTTAACTGTTTAGCTCCCTCACTTGGTGGATGTACATACATACTCGAATCAAAGGGCTGCAAAGCAGCTACACACATAATGGAGGGTGAGTATACAGGCATGTCAAGGAAAAGGGACTTCAACATATACATGGAGAGATGTATATGTACAGTGTAGGAGTATATGGACTCATAAATGACCGCCTCTAAAAGACAAAACGGTCATATTGAGTTTAAGACTCCACTGTATACCCGGATCCCTGGATGAGAGTACTGGTAAGGTAGATTATAGAAATGAGGAATAAATATATCCCTCATTTAGTCCGTTGGGCTGCAATGTCTGGAGCGTGAAGATCCATTGGCATTCACGCTGTATCAGACGTTTATCCCAGTTTCCCTTTCGGGGGCCCAATGGTATGTGCTCAATCCCACAGAAAGTGAGAAATTGTGAATCTCCATTATGTTGGTCATGAATATGGCGTGCGACAGGGGTATCCTGGATGTTCCTTATTGACCCTAGATGTTCTACAACCCTAACTTTAAGGGATCTATGGGTTTTGCCTACGTACCGCATACCACATCGGCAAGTGATGAGGT
The DNA here is from genome assembly GCA_036426205.1 of Ascaphus truei. Taxonomy (NCBI): domain Eukaryota; kingdom Metazoa; phylum Chordata; class Amphibia; order Anura; family Ascaphidae; genus Ascaphus; species Ascaphus truei. Next base: position 55,857,063 of record CM071568.1, on the reverse strand, counting down.
AGACCACCCCTACTGTCAAACAATTAATAAACTTGTTAATGTCATATTGTTTAGTGTTTGGTAGATCTGGAATCTTCTTAGTGGCCTTCATGAAAGAACAGGCTCTGCAGCGGCCACATGGATATGATCCAGTCTGGTCCCCTGTCTCCCAGCCAAGTTCTTTGTTTTTTGACCTGGAAATGGCTATGCATAAGCCTGTCTTTCAGATTCCTAGCCCTCCTACAAGTCATGGTAGGTGTTTCTTGTAATACCTGCTTTAAATCAGGATAATGTCTCAAAATGTGCCAGTGTTGTTTAAAGATATTTCTTAACTCGTTCCATTGATTGTTAAAAGTGCCGATGTATCGTATAGTTTTATCTTGCTGCGAATTCAGACGTTGTCTGTCGCTCAGGAGCTGTGTAAGAGATGTTTCTTTAGCCCTTATGTATGCGTTGTGTACAGCGTTCTTAGAATACCCCTGTTTTATAAACCTCACATTCATATCCACTGCCTGTTTTTTATAATCAACCAAGGTTGAGCAATTCCGGCGCAACCTTAGGAATTGGCCGGTGGCTATATTTTTTATTATGTGTTGGGGGTGATGGCTGTCTGCACGTAAGAGACTGTTGGTTGCGGTGGTTTTTCTACAGATAGTCGTGGTAAGTTTACCGTCTAACTGTTTTGAAATAGTCAGGTCCAAGAAATTAAGCGTATTGTCATTCACTTCACAGGTAAGTTTAAGGTTGTGATCATTGTTGTTTAATGCATTGATGAATTGATTCAGAAGTTGTTTTGGGCCGTTCCACAACAGGATAATGTCATCGATGTAGCGGCCCCACCATTCAACATGTTTTGTATATTCCTCCAAGGCATCGCTGAAAACCAGTGTTTCCTCCCACCAGCCAAGATACAAATTAGCGTAGGTGGGGGGCACACGTGGTCCCCATAGCGGTGCCCTGGATTTGGTGATAAAACTTCTGATCAAATAAGAAGTAATTCCTGGTGAGGACAAAATCTAGCAGTTGGATGATGAAATCGTTGTGAGAGTAACAACTAATGTCACGCTGAATCAGGTAATGTATCACCACCGCCTTAAGGCCAACTGGATGGGGGATACTTGTATATAATCCCTCCACATCCAGTCCCACAAGGAGTGTATCAGAACTTACTATAACATCTTCGAGTCTCAACAACACATCTTTCGTGTCTCGTAAGAAAGATGGTAATGAATTAACAAATGGACGCAACACTACATCTAGATATTTACTGGCATTTGCCGTTAGATTGCCAATTCCCGAGACAATTGGTCTCCCGGGAGGTGGCAGTCTATTTTTATGTAGTTTCGGCAAATGGTAAAATGTGGCAATTTGAGGATTTTTCACCATAATGAACTCCAATTCCTTTTTGGAAATGACCATGTTGTTTAGACCCTCAGTAAGGATATTTAAAAGTTGAGATTTGAAAAGAATGGTTGGATCCTCAGGTAATACCCAATAACTTTTACGGTCCGACAGTAGTCGTCTGCATTCGGCAGCGTAATCTTCCTTATTCAATACAACTATGTTCCCCCCCTTATCTGAGGGTTTGCTCTCAATCAGCGGGTCTCGCTCTAAATCTGTGAGTGCCATGCGTTGTAAATATGTAAGATTTTGTTTCTTAGTTCTTTTTTGTAGTTGCATAATGTCTGTCGTTACAATTTTTACAAACGCATCCACATTAGAGCAAGATTTGGAGGGAGGGGTAAAGGTGGATTGACCCTTAAGTTCAGTGAAGGGACCACTTCCTGGAGACCTATTACACTCATCAACTAAATCGCCCAACATATCTATGTGGTCGAGTTCTACGTCTGTCAGGTTTTCAAGAGCTCTCCCCTGTATGGAATTGTGTCTCCGTCTTTGAAAAAAACTTGTGTAATAGGAGTTTCCTTGAAAATAAGTTTAAATCCTTAATGCATTCAAAAGGGACCATATCACTCGTGGGGGAGAAGGATAAACCTTTGCTCAGGACTTCTAAGTGATGGATGTCGAGTGCCTTATTAGAGAGGTTAACTATCTGTTTCTTTTCCTCCTTGATTGCCTCTGTGGTTGGTAGCCCCATACTTCTCTGTCTCTTAGCGATACTTCCCCTCCCCCGTCTTGTCTTTCGTGACCTGGTTGGATGTATCTCCCGCTTATCCCTAAAAAAGGAATTTCTAGGGTATTGGGGGGACCGGCTCCACTTGGACCAGGGTAAGGGGGTCTCTCTCCTAATGTATCGGGATCGGTGTGGCTTGCAGAGTGCTCCCACTCTGTTCATGATTCTTGAAGTGTGGGCTAAAGACACTAATGAGGCAGGACCATCCAGTAGGAGTAAAATTGAAATCCTACTTACAGCAAGGCTGAGTAAATAAGACCCATAGAGTAGCTGTCCTTCCTCCCCAGACCAGGAAACCTCTGCAGAAGATTAAATTATGGGGAGGAAGGACAGCTACAACATTTGTTTGTTGTTTTATATTTAGTAATTGCATTTTATTAAAATTGTAATAATCCTTTAGTTATTCTTTTTCAGTGTTTGTTTTTTTGAGTTACACTATGATTTTTCCCTTTGTCTTTTCTGTTGTTTATGTGTTTTTGTCATTCTTGTGAGACTTCATTGAAGATTCCCCTCAGGATTGCTTGCCATCCCCGATTGGACTCTCTATTTGGTCAGATTTTACTTACTTTACATTCTTGGAGGCGCCGGTTTATTGTGTGGCCATATTTACAATTTATAGCAATCATAAAGGATTTGTATCCTTAAATGAACAGAAATAGATGGAGATGTTATACTGCTTGTATTGTTGAATAAATATAATATTGTAAAACACGAAAAATATTAAAACTAAAATTTAATTTTTATTACTAATTCAAACTAAATAATTAATTGTTTGAATCCAGTAATTTAATTCAATATATCCAGAATGCATTGAAGCTGTCTTGAATATAAAAGATAAATGTAAAGTGTACAATTGAATGTCGGTAATTTATAATGGTAATAATTACTTGATATTATGTAATAGAAATGCAGGAATTAAAGTAAAAATTAGTAAGAGAAATTAAGGGGAAAAGGAAGAAAAAAGAGAAAGAAAGAAAACAGTAAAAGAAAGAGGAACGAGGGATTGGATGTGAAATCCAATGGGTAACAAAGACTGAGGGTGATGACATCTCCATATACAGTCCTGGAACAAATATACAATACAGAACAAGAATTCAAAACAATCATATAAAAACCCAGACTGTATATACAGAACCTAAAACATATTGAGCATGATAGTTGAATATATAAATCTGCAAAAGAAAGGGTCTAAAAATCTAAGAAAGGGTGTAAGTTCAATGGATCCGTTCAGACCAACTGAAAATTTAGATTTGAGAGTAAATATCCAGTATTGTTACCTTCTAAAAAAATATTGGTCTTTGTCTCCGGCTCTAATATTGGACGGAACCACCTCGATGCTCATGTTTTTTTATGGGAACTGGATTGCATTGATGGATATTATAAAATGTGTCAACAAGTGAGTGAAAAGTGTATAATTTTCTATCAATTTAGAGATATTTGTTATGTTTCTAAGATGTTCTAATATACGTATTTTAATATTGTGTTTTTGGTATCAGCTGCACTATTATTTGCTCTTTTCGTTCTGAGACATCTGTTACCTTTACCCTACGGGCTATTGAAGCTATTGAAGCGGTGAATCCTGCACGGAAAGCCAGCTGACCTTATATCTGATGTGCCTTGTAGTGATATGTGCTTTTTCTCTTTGAGATATGTGAGAGCACCACTTCCCACTCTTCGGGGCCTATGCTAGTAGCCTTCATAAAATGTCTCGCTTGGCCTGTCACGCTGCCAATTTTGTCAGTGTAGTTATCACGGTATTCAGAAAAACTCTGAAGACCTACGATAGCAAAATGACAAAAACTGGCGAGGAGCCATCAATTGATGTTCGCCTCTCTCAATAGGTTTCACCTGTGGATCTGCGGCAATCTGGCCCAGCTGCATAGAGAGAGCCACCTCTCCCTGCGCATACAGATGCAGCCAACAGTATCAGATGACTTGCCTGGGAAAATACTGTTGTTATCTCACAGTAAATGCTGCAACATTTCTGTGAGATTCTGCAGCCAGGCTAATGGCTCATCGGATTAACACAGCGGGTGTCCCTGCAGTCCCAGTCAATTGGAATGAGACCTTCAGGGACCCCTACTGTATTAATCCGATGGGCCATTAGTCTGGCTGCAGAAATCTCACAGAAATGTTGCAGTTTACTGGGAGATTGCCTCAGATCTCTAAGGCAATGAAGGTGTTCAACTTCAATAGCCTGTTTATTGGGAGCAGAGGGGGTTGATGAAGGGGTAGTAACCCTAGGCTGGGTGGTTAGGCCAGTCGGAAAGGTTGCAGGAGGAGTTAACCCCTTCATTAATATAGCGGTGGGAACCGCTATGGTAATGAAGGGGTTAACCAGTCCCGCTAGCCCCACAGTAGGCCTAAAGACAAACCCGTGGGGCAACAACCCCTTCACCCAATCCCTCTACCCCAAAGAAACAAAAATTAACACAACAACCATACTACCCACCTCCTCTACCCCCAACAACCCTTCCAACACATACAGTAAAGTAATGGTAAAAATTACTATTATCCAGATATGGATAATGGCTCATTTGCCAATTCTAAAATCAAATACTAGCCAGCCAGAATAAATAAAGTAAATAAAACTTCTACTTACCCCTGCCATGATGAAGGGCATCCTCATCACCATTGTCCAGGTCCATGTCCTCCATTGGCAGCAAGAGTACAAGAAAAAATAAAATCTAATGGCCCCTAGCCCTTTATTCACCTTAGCGGTTAATAACTGCTATAGTCATAATGGGGTTAACCCACCCTCCCCTGCTACTCAACCGAGAGGCCTAACCACCCACCCAGGCACAAGTACCCCCACCCTCCCACCCTTTGACTGGCACAGTGGTTCATCATACCCATATAATATAGGCATGATAAGCCACTTTAGGAGTCAATGGCCAACCTATAAAAAAAATCATCAAACACAACAATACATAACAATTAAAGAAATAAACAAGCACCTAAATACCACAACAATAAAAGAACTACATAGCCTCAACTACACAATAAAATTATTCTAACACCAAAACCACAAAAAAATAAAAATGATGTTATTCCAAAATACTATGTGGCCCTGTGTGGTTTGGGCTATAGGTCTGCCCTCCTCCTGGCAGTAATCCCTGCATAAGGGCAGGTTTGCCAGGATCAATAATGGGTTTTCCCCACTTCAGGCAGTACACGGAGGCAGTGAAGGCAGGTCATCAGGCTCTGTGTCCTATCAGAAGACACAGGGGCAGTGCCTGTTGGAGCTACTTAGGCTATTGCCACTTCCTATTTAGGGTGAGTCTGTCCCTGGAGTGAGAGGGACAAGGGCAACACAGACTAAGCTGCCAGGACTGGCAGGCTTGAGGCCTCCCTACGGGGAGTGAGAGTGTACACCCATACCTCCTACCCTGCGTATAGGGTAGGTGAAGAGCTAGACCCACTCTTGGTGCCCTAGGCCGGGAGTGAGGTCAGGGACATCCTGAGGGAAGACAGCCTGCAGTGTAACCTGTCTACTGAATAGAGAAGAGACCAATAAAGATCTTGCACTTTTATCAATACTCCTGAATGAAGTGTATTGGGAGGAGAGGAAGGAGAGCTCTCTTGTAGGTACTTCCCCCCCATACAGCTGGGGGCTGCAGGAGATGGAGGCGCTGCACCAGTAGAAGAGATGGAGGCACAACCCCAGAAGCCTGTCCTGTTCTCCCCCAAGTCATCGCGGGAGACACAGGGCCCCCTGTTGCCAGCAGGTATGCACCACACTGAGACATGTAGCCTGAGCATTAGACTCCCTAGGAGACCCTATTTGAGATTGGGTGGGGGGGGGAATGAGGGTTACAACTACATACAATTAAATAAACACCTAACCAACAAAACAATTCAAGAAAAAAAACCGCTAACCAATCCTAAAATGTAATAAAAATAAACTATCCAAATACCAAATAATTTAATGAAAACAATAAACAGAAATAGAAAAAATAACTATCAATTCAAAACAAGTGTAGCGGGGTAACCCATGGCTACTATTCTACCCAATGGGCTGGCAGTAAACCTTGGTATTCACAGGCTTGCCAGTAGTTGGTATGGGGTTTTCCCCCTTCACCTTTGGTACTGCACTTGAGTAACAGCAGAGGGTGGTACATCCTGTTGTAGCTGGGATAACGGGGTGCCCACCTTCTGGCTGTACTTAAGGGCAGGACCGCCCTAAATTTGGAGGTTGTTCCTTCCCACTGAGGAAGGAAGGTCACACGTCTAGGAGCCTGAGATTGGGGCATACCCATGTGCTCTTCCCTCTGGGGAGGAGTGAGTGTGACTATACCTCTGCCTCCGCTAGGGAGGTGGGGAAGAGCTAGGATGGCTGTGGGTGCCCTTGGCCTGTAGTGATGGTCCAGGGTCCATCTCCAGTGATTGCTGCAAGCCAAGAGACTGTATCTGGCACATGACTGCTGAGTAGCTGTGTTACTGCAAAGACTGTAGTAATAAACCATTTCTGTTTGCAATATATCTCCGGCCTGGTGTGTGATCTAACTGGGGGGAGAGTTACAAGTTCTACCGTGGGAGATCGCCTCCATATTCCTGGAGCCTACGGCACATGGAGGTACTGCACTGCTAAATATTATGTGGGTATGGACCCCAGAAGCCTGTTCCTGTATCCCAAAGTCAATGCGGACAACTCAGCCCTCTTGTTACCAGCAGGTATGCACCACACACCCAGTAATGCACCCTATCTATGATTGGGGGGGGGGAGGGGCGGGGGACACCGTTACACAAGTATTTGCCAAAAAATGCATTGCCTGTCACTGTATTTATCTGTACCCTAAAAGGGCACAGATTAATACATTAGCAGTCAATGGGCAATTAAAAACATGCAAATAAATAAATACAATAAAAATACCTGAAAAAAGGCAATTACATAAATAGGCATGGCTGGTCCAGACTATATTTCTGCCTTCCTGTCACATCAGTTCTGACAGCTACAGACAGTGACAGGCTATCCTGTGGGTATACCCTCCTCATGCTGCCTCTCTGAGTGACCGGGGTGGCAGTGAATGGGAGTCTGTGTACAACCAATCCTGGTGCAGACCCTGTGCCCTCCCCTCTGTGCCTTAGGGAAGAAGTGTTCCAAATAGTTTCAGTCAAGCCTTCCCCTCCTGGGGTAAGGAGTGGAGCTCTTCCCCTCTTGGGGTAGAGAGATGCAGCCAAGATCTGTGCAGAACACAAGCCTCAATATAATCACCCAGGAGGCCTAACTACCCACCCCAGGGACATTAAACCCACTACCCATTGATTGTCACAGTGTTAGAACATGCCCATATTAATATGGGCATGCTTTGCCACTATAGCAATAAATGGGTAACCTAAAGAACAATAGGATGACCCCCAATCCTATTGGTTCCAGTACCATGTGATGCCAGCCATTCAGGTGTTGGTGACGTCATCTTAAAGGAAAGGAAGCTGAGCCTTTCTGATTGGCTGGCTTCACTCCCTTTTGATGACATCACATCCTAAGGAAAAAAAACCCACCTGTCTCATGGTTATCCCAGCCAATCAGATGGCTGGGAACCATTTGTCAGTCAAATGTGACGTCACAGGCCGTATAAAAGCCTGTGCAGTCTCATTTGAAGGCAAGAATTTCAAGGAGCAGCATCTCCCCCCAATTGGATTGTAAGGGTTGTACAGATGAAGATGAAGATAAAGAAGAAGAAATAAAACCCCCAATTGATTACAGTTAACAGATAAAGATAATGAAGAAGATAAAGAAGAAAAGAAACAAGGAAAGGACTTTGCACTTTACATGTGGACTGTGGCTGTTGAGGATTATTGCATCTTTGGTCGAGAGCTTCCTGAGACCCCTGGAATCGGAGGGTGAAGACATCTAAAGGTAAGAATGTGTTATTTTAATTTTTCCGTTTTTTTCATTGTATTTGATTTTTTTTATTTTTTCCATTGCCCATTGATTGTCAATGTATTTATCTATGGGTCTCTGGGCTATATATTAATACATTGACAAGCAATGCATTTTTTGGCAAATGCTTGCTTTTATTTCTTTTAAATGTATTTTTGTTCATTGCTTTGAATAATTTGTGTTTCTCTGTTGATTGTTCTTGTAATTCTTGTTTATTTTTTGTGTTTAGCTTTTTAATAATGATGTTTATTTGGCATTTGTTTGATTTATTTCTTGTGTATTGATGGTGTGTTGTTTTTAAATTCTGGAGTTTTTTTTGGCATTTGTTTGATTTATTTCTTGTATATTGCTTGTGTGTTGCTTCTTAATTCTGGTGCTTCTTTGAAATTTGTTATTTATTTCTGGTATTTTTTTGGTGTTTATTTTTTATTGTTTCTTTTTGATGATTGTTTTGATTGAATTTAATTTTTTTGGTAGTTGTTTATTTTTTTTAGCTGGCCCATTGTCATAGTACAAAATCCTATTATATGGGCATGAGGTATCACTGTGCCAATCAATTGGTTTCTTGGCATTTTTTCTACAGTATGTAATGTGTTTTATTTTGGGCCTGTTTTTTTTAGGTTACCCATTTATTGCTATATTGGCAAAGCATGTCCATATTAATATGAGCATGCTTTAGCACTGTGTCAATCAAAGGGTAGTGGGACTAGTGTCCCTGGGGTGGGTAGTTGGGCCTCCTGGATGATTAGTGGGGGAGGGTGGGTTAACTCCTTAATTACTATAGTGGTTGCTAACCGCTAAGTTGATTAAGGGGTTAAGGGCCATTATATTGTATTTTTTTATTGTTCTTATACTGTTGCTGATAACGGGAGACAAGGACGGTGATGAGGATGAGGACAGCCTTCATCCTGGCAGGGGTAAGTGCAAGTTTAATTTATTTTATGCTGGCTGATGTTTAAATATTAAATGGGCAAATGCACTATTATCCATATCTGGATAATAGTAGTTTTGTCCATTCCTGTACTGTATGTGTTAGGGGGGTTGTTAGGGGTACAGTAGGTAATAGGTATTTTAATGTTTATTGTGGGCAGAGGGATTGAGTGAAGGGGTAGTTGCCACAGGGTAGGTGGTTAGGCCTTAGGTGGGTAGTGGGAGAGGTTAACCCTTTCAATACCCTAGTGGTTAATGCAGCTAAGGTAATGAAGGGTTTAACTCCTCCCGCAACTTTCACGGTAGGCCTAACTACCCACCCTGGGGCTATTACCCCCTTCACTCACCCCTTCTGCCCCCAATAAACCTGGTAGTCTGCCTAAACCCCTTCATTGCCTTAGCGGTTAGCCGCTAAGGTAATGAAGATGTTTATATTTTTATATTCATAGTGTGTATGAGCAGGGGGTCTCCTGAGCTGAACCGCATTGATTTCAGCCTCAGGGAACCCCTTCTTCCCGAGATACAGGCCCCGGTATGGGGTGTCAGTATCCCCGCAATGTTAAAATCCTTCGTTTCACGTGACCGGAGGCTTTTAACATTGCGGGGATATCGACACCCCATACCGGGTCTGTATCTCTGGAAGCATGGGGTCCCTGAGGCTGAAATAAATGCGGTTCAGCTGAGGAGACCCCCTGCTCAAGCACACTATTAATAAAAAATAAATGTTAAGAGCTTCATTACCTAAGGTAATTTTTAAAAAAATTCCAGGTGGGGGGTGGAATCGGGGGGGGGGGAGGTTTGATAATATTGTGCGGGAGCAGGGGGTCTTCTGAGCTGAACAAAGTTTGTTTCAGCCTCGGGGACCCCTACTTCCCGAGTTACAGGCCCCGTTTTTGGGTGCCGGTATCCCCCTACAGAATTTAAATCACACGTGACCCACAGGGATTTAACATGGCGGGGAAACCAGCACCCCATACTGGGGCATGTAACTCAATGTGGTTCAGCTCCGGAGACCCCCAGCTATAATACTGTAATGCTAAAATTAAATAAATACCCCACGATTGCCTGTTAGAGGTGTGCAGGTAGAGTGACTGATTCAGTCTTTCTCTTACTGCATGTCTCTTACACACAGATAGAACCCGGTAGGATTCACACAGCAGGGACACCTGCTGTGTTAATCCAATAAGCCATTATAGTCTGCTTTGGTCCGCCACTCGAGATATTGCGGCATAGTGCAGTTTTCATCTCGAGATGTGGTCGAATCCTGGCTGCTGCATCTGTATAAGGATATGCACATATTTATCCTGTTCCCTACAGTATGATTAAGAATTCTTGGTGACAAAATAGGTTTCACAGACTGGATACCCACTGTATTTTCAATGCTAGTGTATAAAAACTTGACATGTAGACTTACCAATAGCGTATCTTGATGAATTGTAATGACATCCAATTTTGTGAGGAGAACTTTTGTGTCTCTCACAAAGGATGTTAATGATGAAACAAAATTTCTTAATTCTTGGTCAATATAGAAACTTGCTTTTTCTGCCAAATTCCCATCTCCTGACATTATGGGAAGCCCAGGTGGTTTGGCAGCATTTTTGTATACTTTTGGGATGCTAGAAAATATTTCAATTGTGAGGTTTTTTACATTAATGATATTCCATTCCTTTTTGGAAATTAATTTGTGTTCAAAGCCATTTTTCCGAATATTATTTACTTTTTTCTGAAAATCTAAATATTTGATGGTTGGATCTTTAGATCAGCGTAGTGGCGTCACGGCCTGGCGTACATTTCGTGCGCGGGTACGCGCTTCTACAAGGGGAGGAGGAGTTACGTCTAATATCTAAGAATGCCCTTTATACCTCAGAAGGGGGCGTAACTAAAGGTCTGTCCTATCTTTTATCTGTCTTGTAGTTACACCACTTGAAGAAGCACATACCCACCGCACGAAATGTGCGTCGGGCCGTGACGTCACTACACTGATGTCTTGGAGGAAGTAGGGCAGATCTTCTCCTGTGTGACGGGTTGTATGGCGGTTGATTTACATAAACATTCTAAGTATACTTGAAGTTATATGTCTATGTGTATTTAACTATGGACTAACTATAAGACAAAATTATTCCATTCAGTGTTTACAAAATGGAATTAATGTTGACAAACGGAAGAGAATAACATTGTATACATGACAGCTCGGGTGAGCGTTTACAATAAGTACTCAATGCTGGCAGTGCGTTTAGCTATGTGTTAATTGAATATGTAAAGCTGCATTTTCCACTATGTGTAGATTATGAATGGAGTGATACACTGATGTGAGCTTAATACTGTACACTAGATGACTTGGGTGTGTGTTGAATATCTAACACTCTAATTGAGACTAAGGCTGAGTCCATAGAGACTTCAGCCGTGCGGAGGCGCGCGGAGGCTGAGGGAAAGCGGGTGCTTTCGCTGGCCTTAGACTGCACGCCATCCGGGGGCGTGTGGGGGGGCTGTGACATCACGGAGCAGGTTCGCCCTCATTGGGCGAACCGCTCACGTGACCGGCCCTGCGCTCCAGCGAGCGCAGAAACTAAAATTTTCTTAAGACACACGCTTCCGCACACTTGCGGAAGCGTGCGCGAGCTCCTGCTAAAGCTGCTCTCATTGCGGCTGCAGTGGCTCACTGCCGAGCAGCAGCACACCTCAGCACGGGTCAGCGCCTAAGCGCTGACCATGCCCGAGGCCTTATTGTTTCCTATCTGGATAGAATGGAACCTATATGTATACCATTTAACACAACCACTGAGGAGATTAGAGGGATTTATGTACACTAAATTAACACCATTAAAACCATCAGATTACGTTTATTAGTTCCTACGTTGTGTCATCACAGATATAGACGATCATGGGTTTGGTAAGGCACATATGTAACTGTGGTTATTGGTATCGAGATTACTTAAAATGAGTATAATATATTATTAGCACCCACCCACTTTTTTATTGGGGATGTTTTTTAATCTCTAACACTGTATATTGTATATATTCACTATTCTCTCATCGATGTCCGTACATAACAAAGTTTTATTATTTTTAGCCAATTAGTTGGCTTTTATTAGTACCTGTCCACCCACAGTGATGGAAGCTGTTACTACATGTTGTCTGTACTTATTTACTACTAGATAATTGTATCTTTTGGACAATTTAGTCCAATCACATTATATGATACAGCAAGGCCCCGCTTCTCGGCGCTCCGCTTTTCGGTGATCCGCTGATATGGCGGTACTGAGAAGGGGGCCGTCATGTCCGCACATGCGCAGAATGGGCCGGTCCAGGTTGAGCATGCACAGAACGGGTCGGTCCGGGGTCGCGCATGCGCAGAATGGAGGGTTTTGCCGATTGAGTTTTAACGTAGGTTGCAATACTGCGCAGAAATGATAGTAAACGCCAGTGTGCTAGTTTGTCTTCAAAATCTAAAAGCAATGTAACCCGACCTTTATTCTCATTCATTTCATATGATACAATATGATATGTAATGGTATTTAAATTTAACCCACCACGTATTCCCATAAAAACTTCAGATGATTAAAAGTATATTAAAATATGAAATATTTTTTAGTAGATTACAGTAAATAACTTTATGAAAAATACAATAACACATTTATTCGCTCTTCTTCCAATGTAAAATCTTCTTCAATCGGCATCTTTTTCGGGCTGGCTCTTGGACATTTTCACCTGTAAACAGAATATGTTGTATATAAATAAATCGAGAAGAAATTCAGTAGTGTAGTACACAAATTGTATTGTGTGTTCCGCATGTGTTTCTATGGGACCTGGTTGAAATGCATATGCGTGTCATTGATTTTTCGCACATGTGAGTTTGTATGGAACCTGCTTGAAACACATACTGTACACTACCGACACACTTTATTGAAGTGTGGTCGGTACCGCAAGCCGGGAAATCTCCCGGCTTGCTAGTGGCCGCCCCTCGGCGTGCCGCGCGTCATAGATGCGCTGTCACGCGTCATCGGGAGCGTACGCCCCATGCACGCGTGTCCAGGGGCTCCCCGAGGGAGCCCTGGTGTCCCGCGATCGCGGGACAGCGGCAGGGGGTTCCGGGGGACCCGGCGGACCCGGCAGCGGTAGGGAGAGCGCCCCGATCGGAGGGCGCTCTTCCGCTGCTTCGGCGCGCGCCCGTCACACTCGGGCGCGCGCCAGGCTACTGCTGCGGCACAGAACGGGCAAATGCTCGAATAAACTGTGCCGCAGCAGTATGCGTCAATGAATTTCGGGGTAGTGTAAAAAACAAAATAGATGCACGAATTACATAACATTACCTGACAGTATCGCTGAATGTGTTTCCTGCAAGAACATGGTGTTGATGCTCATCAGCCTGCCAAACCTGCAAAAAAATGAATGAAAACAAAAATTATACAATGACTACAATAGGCATTTTTTTTAAATACTACAATAATACAATCTTCTTCAACTGCCAACTGACATCATAATGATGTCTCTTTTACATGTTCAAATGTTAAATAATTGTGAGATTGTTTTTTAGATAAGAAAATACTGTAGATACATGAATTACAGTACAGTTCATACCTGGCAGTATCGCTGGATGTGTTTCCTGCATGGACACGGAGTTATTAGCCTGCCAAACCTGCAAAACAAGAATGAAAAAAAGAATTAAACAATAACTACACTAAAGTACGTAATTAAAAACATTTTCTGTAAAACTGTTTTCATTAGCTTTAAAAAGTATGTAAAACTTTATTTATTTTGTTCATAAAGTCTGATGCCGCAACATTGCATTGATGCTGTCTTTGACGGTCTTCAATTGATCTACTGTCTGTCTGGTTTTCTTGGTAAACCATATTTGTGAGAAACTTTAGATAAAAAAGACTTCTATGGTGCTTGGACAGTTAATGCACGATATACGTATTCAGTTAAATCAAACCCGTCCAGATGGGTGTCTTTTAAAGATCAGCTCTGCTGTTGGGTGTCAGCTCTGCCGTTGGACATTCCTTAATGCTGGATGCATTGCCACTGTGAATATATGTAAATGGGGACAAGAAAGAGAGTGCCACGATAGTGCATTACTCTTAATTATTAATATTGGTCATTGCAAATGATATGCTGGATACAAATATCCTCATATGGGACCATAGGTAGGATCAATTTTTTTTTTAATTAATGGTATTCTGCATAAAATCCATAAAACATATAAAAGAGGTGGAATAAAGAGGGAAATAAACAATTAAAAAAAGTTTGCAAGAACTTTTTAACCTAGAAAGTTTGGCCAAATTGACAAAATAGAAGCAAAATCCAACATTTTCTATCAAACTTTGCATGTTTTGATTAAGCTCTGCCATTTCAAATTATACAAGAGTAGAATATAGGCTGAAATATGGGTTTTGCAGAAGACGAGAGAAGTGAAAGCCATATTTCAAGATGTGGTGATTTTTACTCTGCAAACTACTTGGAAACTATTAAAAAAAAAGTTCGATTTTTGGTGAATCTGAAAGGTTTTGCAAAGTTTGCACATCTGTAGTTGATTTGATAAAATAGTCTTTCTAAATAGTAGTCTGCAATTCATCTTCAAATAGTAGTCTTGATCTGTCTTTGCTTTAATTTGAACTAAAATCATGATTTATTTTTTTTAATTGTAATCTGCCCAGCGTATTTCTTCTTACCTGCAAAACAGGGGTGTTTGCTGCATCAAAGAGCAACTACTCACTGAAACATTGTGAAAATTCTATATTTCAGATATTTAGATTTCGATAGAAAAACTATCCTTCATTCACTCTGTCTCCAACATAACATACTTGAATTTATTAAATTATATTTTTAAATAATAATCTCCAATCCATTTCAATTTAGTGGTTTTGTCCTGTCTTTGTTTAAATATAAACTCAGCAAGAATTATTTTGTGCCAAAAATATTTTTCCATTGATGCAACAAAAATTATTGTTTCACTGCAAAGAACAAATGCTTAAGGCCACAAAGTGAAAATTCTACATTTTAGATTCAGATGGTATCAGCATGCTTTATGCAATCAGTCTTTAACATTACACACAGTTCCTTATTTAACTGAATTGCTTACATCTCTAGCTAGAAATCTTATTCTGTCAAATTTGGAAACGGCATCTTTCATGCATTACATCTCCAAATGATATAAATTGATTTTGTTTTGAATGGTCTATCTAAATAGTCAACTCCATCTACTGTAGCATGCACTCCATCTGCAACAAGACATACTTGGTTTGAATTGTTTATATAATAGATCCCTCCTTAGTCAAGAAGCCTTGCAATGTATTACTAAAAAATTATTATTAATACTCTATCGAAATTATATATGGATATAAAAAAAATTAGTTTTCTGTGATTATAACCTGATCTGATCTGCATTACATTAATGCAAGTTTGGTCAATATATTGTCCGTGTTTCTCACAAATCAGCTGCTGAAGTCTGTAACTCATAAAGTCTCTGCTGATTGACTCTAGCTATTTTATTGTCTTTGTTTTACCTCAGCCTGTTCTGTGCCAAAATGTAAAAAAACAGCATCTTTCATGCGCTCTGTCTGAAACATAACACACTACAGTATATACAGTAGCCACTTCCAAACTAACAGACTTGCTCTGTTTTATTTTTAAACAGCACCCTTCATGCACTCCATTTCAAACATATATATATGAATATATATCACCACCATCCGGTTCTGTAGATCGGAATAGCTCTGTGGGCTCCTCCAGGACTGCCAGTAAACACCGCCGCTACCCGGATACCAGGAACGCCGTGTGCCGTCTCTTTGCTGTCCAGAAATCAGCTCTCCACTCCGAACCGTGTGCCGTCTCTTTGCTGTCCAGAAATCAGCTCTCCACTCCGAATGGCCGCTGTAAAGTTCCCACGCTAGGTTTGGCCTCGTGCGCGTGCGCAGCGTCGTCGTGACGTAATCGCGCTCTCAGTATCCCTGACGCGTTTCGTCACCACCGGGCGACTTTCTCAAAGGGCTGATGGTTCATGAGATGAAGTCCTGCCCCTTTATAGCCAGTCAATTGCTTGGCAACCAATAGCAGAATGATTGTAAACCCACAATATGCTAATAGGGTGGTATTCATAGATGCATACAATTCTAAATGACTGGCCTTGTAAAGGAGACAGATCAAGGACAATTACATAAAGGAATCAACACATAATGCGGGAAGGATCTAAAAAACATAATACTTACATATATAAAAAAACATACTTGAAGCTCAAATTCATTGTTAATACAAAATATATATATATATAATAAAAATTTAAATTTACTATAACACAATCTATAATTCAAACTAAACTTGATTTGATTTTCTGGACTGAGGGGCTATCAAAAAATATATAAAATAAGAATTCCAAATTGAATCAACTTAACCCCTATTATATATAAAAAAACTCACAAACAAAGAAATTAAATTTACAATCACAAATTCCACATACATTGTGATATCACCTGAATCCTCATCAAAAAGTTCCCACGCTAGGTTTGGCCTCGTGCGCGTGCGCAGCGTCGTCGTGACGTAATCGCGCTCTCAGTATCCCTGACGCGTTTCGTCACCACCGGGCGACTTTCTCAAAGGGCTGATGGTTCATGAGATGAAGTCCTGCCCCTTTATAGCCAGTCAATTGCTTGGCAACCAATAGCAGAATGATTGTAAACCCGCAATATGCTAATAAGGTGGTATTCCTAGATGCATACAATTTTAAATGACTGGCCTTGTAAAAGGAGACAGATCAAGGACAATTACATAAAGGAATCAACACATAATGCGGGAAGGATCTAAAAAACATAATACTTACATATATAAAAAACATACTTGAAGCTCAAATTCATTGTTAATACAAAATATATATATATATATATATAATAAAAATTAAAATTTACTTTAACACAATCTATAATTCAAACTAAACTTGATTTGATTTTCTGGACTGAGGGGCTATCAAAAAATATATACAATATGAATTCCAAATTGAATCAACTTAACCCCTATTATATATCAAAAGACTCACAAACAAAGAAATTACATTTACAATCACAAATTCCACATACATTGTGATATCCCCTGAATCCTCATGAAACCATAACAAATGTACATACAAAAAATATATTGTGTAAAAAAGTAGATAAAATCACATATTTCTATATAATGAGCTAATATTAATTCAACATATATTAAACCGGGACTGATGATTACAATAATTGATGCAACACTTATAATAGGTAAATACATTATTTCAATTTATGTTGGTGCTACAAAATAGGCTAAAGAGCTGCCTCATAATTCTAAGGGGCTATAAATGCTCCCCAGATGATATTCCTAGACTCGTAACATAATATAAAAGGACTAGAAATCCAATACCATGGAGAGGAGAGAGAGAGAGTATCAAGGACTGAATTAATGAAAATTAAATAAAATTTGACTGTTATCATTGAATATCAGAAAATTATCAATTAATGTAAAAATATATTTGTATTGTTAATTAAGTGATAAAAATAATAATGGATCAATGTAAATACTAAAGTTGTCATTATCTATGGATGAGAGAGAAAGGACAGGAGTGTGGGGATTGGGATTTTCATTAATTCAGTCCTTGATACTCGTCTCTCTCAGGAACGCCACACACACGTGTTTTTCCCAGCCACGGCATACCCGTCAGCGGTTCTAGGCTCATCACGGGGCACGTCATCAAGCTTTTACACGGCTGAAAAGGGTGGTTTGTGAGACCAGTCGGTAAGGTTAGCATTATTGGGACTCTTATGGGTCACAGTTAGTCTGACGGTGGTCATTTTTCTCTGTGCCCGTGGTCCACATTTGCTCATTAACCTCCGACTGATTCCTTCATATAATCAAACACCAC